>JAJMSE010000125.1:0-13491 GCA_030558305.1 Pichia phayaonensis
GATTTTATTAGCAGAAGGGTATGGAATCCCAAGTTTAACAGTTAGATCTCTCATCATTTCTTCGGTTGTACCTTTAGGTTCAATATCGTAGCCACGTAAAAACACTTTAACTTCGTCGTCTGACATACTGGTAATGCCACCTGCGCTTCTAATAAACTTCGACATTCCTTCTGTCTGTGGGCAAATAAAAGTTATCACCGCAAATGGTTGGCCCGAAGTGAACCTTGAATAGTTGAGCTCTGCTAATTCTATCATCATATATGCATTTCTTCTTTCTGTCAAGTTATATTGCACCGGAACCTTGGACCGGGTATTCTTACCAGATTTTTTGTTGTTATGTTTGACTAATTTCTTTGACCTATTAGTCATATTGTCCTTTGCGTTTAAAGAATGAATAAGAAATAGGTCAGAGAGCTAGATAATTAGGTTACAAAAATGTGCGAGCCTTTTCATGCTCATTTGCATCATCTAGATCACGGTAATTCATTAAGATTCCCCAATATAAATGTTGTTAGTTGTCCGTTTCTGCCGTTCTCTATACATCCATTCTAGGACCAATGATACATGTGCATATAATGCATTACAATGTGTGGGAACATTATAATGTTTCAGCAGTGTTTCATGAAGAGAAACGCCCTCGTTTTCAGAATTTTGGGTGGATTCTGTCCTCCCATCGAGACTTACCCCATTCAAATCACCGTAATCCATAGACTCGTCTGATCCCAGCATCCTGTTCAACCAATGAACTGAATTGCATGGAAAATTTCACCCTATTTTTCCTGGATAGTTTACTGAACATTTTAATGTGTTCACTAGTGTCCTTCATAACTACGTCCGTAAAGCTAAAGCTATATGTCTCTTTTGGTCGCTTGTCACCTCTTGTCAGTAATCTTACTTTATAAGTACCATTACGTTTAATAGTTAAAACCCACATCGTTTTTGCACCCATTCTTTTATCATTCTTTGATATTAATTCAGTCAATCCCTTTTCCCACGTATTATGTTCATTTAAACTGTTCAATTCCTCCTCTATTGCATGTATCCATCTATCACTAGCTTCTTCTTTTAATGCTTTTCACAAAGAAATATTATTCGCCGATATGTGATATATTGACCTTCTTCTAAAATATTCTCTATCCCAGGTTGTTTAGTTTCATTGTTATATTTCTTGATAATTTTATCGGTCATTGTATTATTATTGTGATATTTATTGTATTCCTGTGCACCATCCCTATAATTTGATATCATGTTCCTTCTTGATCTACTACAAATATCTTCTGTATTCATATCTATTAATTGTGTATTTTCGTCATAAGGTTCTGTCATCAAAATGTGTCCATCTTCAGCTCCCATTATTATGTTATCTTCATTGTCTGAGTAAGTCATAGAAATATCACCATCTGTATTTATCAATGGTATATCCTTATCTCATATTTTGACGATTGCCTGATCTTCACAAGCTTATTGTTTTGGTAATAATTATTTTTATTCTCCATTTTCCTCTAGCTTATCATCAATTATTTTTCTATGTTCAATAATATGTGTTGGAAAATAATTGATTGGCATCAATAACAAACATGCCAATCATCCATATACTGATTCGAAAACAACAAACCAAATTTGATTTCATAATTTTATTCAATAATTTATCAATAATATATATATACATATACATATTCTAAGTAATTTTAATAAACTTTTGATACAGTCTTATTTGAACTCATAATCAGTACATCCTTCATCAAATCGAAGCTGACACGTCACTCAATTTCGTCAAATGACCGTGGTTTTGATCAGTCGAATATAGCTTCTTAGCGTATTACGGAGGTCAACAATTGAATTTTCTCGAGGGTGCGGAGATGGTTTTCTCATCGAGCTGTCAGGAAGAATGAATAAATAAATAACAGCCACATCCTTTGATAGTGTATGTTCATCTTGGAGAAAAATAATAACAGCACTTTCATCGTCACATTCTCTCTTCGGTTATACAGAACCCTCCTTTTTTGCTAGAGAACACGTATTATCAATGGAACTATCTATATTCTGTGGTTGGAGTTACGCAATTGTCTGGGGGTTGTCCTTTTATCCTACCTTGTACTTGAATTATAGGCTGAAAACTGCCGATTCTATATCTGTAGACTACGTGATTTTGAATATCATAGGTTACATTTGCTATTCTATATCGTTATTGTTACAATTGAAATGTGTCGATGTGAGGAGACAATACATGCAAGTTTATGAGGGAAAATTACCATTATTATCAAATGCAGATTTATTTTACTCATTTCATGGCATTATATTGTTAACTGTTTTGATGTCACAAGTTCTTTTCGGTAATTCGATTTGGAATTTTAAGAATGAAAGAATCAATTTTAAAATCCATAAACTTACTAGAATGGTGTTGGCTTTTTTAATGCTATTCTGTACTGTAAGTTGGTATTTTGATGATGAAAAATATGCATTCCTTAATTTTGCAATGAATTTGGCATTTGTTAAAATTATAATTAGTTTAATTAAATACTTACCACAGGTGATTTATAATTATAGAAGAAAATCAATGTATGGCATATCAAGGTTACAAATTATGTTTGATTTATTAGGAGCATTGTTTGCATTTTGTGAATTTTATTTGAAGAATGAATTACCTTTATTAGAAGCAATTAATGCCAATAGAGGTAAGATTGGAATTACAATTGTTACATCAATATTTTCAACTATTTTCTGGGTACAAATTTACATATATGGTACAGAACCAGAAATCAAATTTAAAAATGAAAAACATGAATTAGTGTAAGAAATCATCATCAACTTGGTCAACACTTTGAATGTATTCGAACATAAACGCAATAATTTGCAGATGTGAGTCAAATTCAATATATTCATTGATGCCATGGGAGTTCCCATTTACAGAAGATAAAACACCAGGTCTATATCTGTAAATATGATTGGTTAAGTTCCAATACAATTTGGTGTCTGTATTACCGGTACCCAAACCTGGAGTAACAATTAATTTTTCATCTGGTTGATTACCGCCGAGTCTATCTGGATATGAAAGATCTTCATATATATGACGTACAGTGCCGGCAAAGATTTTCCAATGTTCGTCATTGATAGGGGTAATCGGTGAAGGTTCCAGTATTGTAATTGGCTTAATGGTCAAAACTCCATTTTCTGTTGGTGGTAACAATTCATTAGTGTCATTATGATAAGGTAACTGCACATTTAATCCAAGATTGAATTTATTTGCAGTTATTTGAACATCACCGACGAACTTATTGAATGCAACTTCGATGTTTTCTTCCAAGGCAACTCTTGAATTGATAATTAATTCAACAAATTCTGGTAATGCATTATTTTTGACACCACCATGGATAACATCTAGAGCTTGTGTAGTTTTTATGGAATAACTTGTTAATCTATCCTTATTTATAAAATTCCGTACATTTGAATTTGATTTATTATTGAATTGTGAATGTAAAATGTCATGCTTTAAAGCATCATCAATATCATATGAATTTTCTGCAAGACAAACGTATTGCCAGAAAGTTGGGTTGTAATCTGTAAAATAAGTATTGAATTTGTCAGATTCAATTTGAACAATCAAATCCCCAATCATGCCAATTGCGGTATGATCTTGAGGTACAGACGAGTGTCCGCCCTTCTTTTGAATAGACATTGATAAATCCAAATATCCCTTTTCACCCGTCCCCACCACTGCCATGGTGGAATTACCGACGTCCATTAGAGACACACCACCTTCATCCATTATTGCATAGATTGAATCTTGACCGTAGATATTTTCGATAAATTTAGCATTGAAATTACGACGTCCACTAACCTCTTCATCAAATCCATAAGAAAAAATAATGGTTCTACTTGGTTTAAAACCAACTTTAATTAATTCTTCAACAGCTTCAAAATGTCCAATCAACAAATTCTTGCAATCCCCGGAACCTCGACCATAGAGATACTTACCATCATAGTATCCGGAAAATGGATCATGAATCCATTCTTTTAAAGAGTTTTCAGAAATAGGAACAACATCTTGATGCGCCATTAAAAGTAGTGGTTTTAAAGATGTATTTGAACCTTTCCAGATATAAACTAAACCAAAATGGTTGACCTTGTGTAATTCCAGGGTTTGATGAAACAATGGGAACGTTTCGTTCAAAAAGTTTTGGAATTCTGCAAATTGTCTAAATTCATCGAGGTTTCCACCAACATCTATGGGTGAATCATCGTACATGGAGGTGTCAATTCTGACTGCATTCTGCATTTTCAGAACCGATTGGTTTCTAAAGGTTTCATCGTTGATGATTTTATCCAAAATATCCTTATTTGACTCATAATTCGATGGAAGGTGCTTATCAACATTTGGACAAGTAGGAAGTTTTTCGTCAAATTGCGTCCATACAGGATCAGTTTTATGATCATGGTTGAAAAGAGTGTAGACGGTGACTAATCCCAAAACCAATGCGGTTGTAACCAATTGGACGAGTCTGGTACTCTGCACAAACTTGTTTGTTCCCTTCATTGATTACCAGATAATAACCAGAAGCAAGTAACTAACAGAGAACAACCAGCAGCAAACTGTCCAGTGCTCTGGTTATTTCCCAGCCCATCTCTCAGCCGTCCCCACTCTCGACCGCATCGTCGCTATCAAAAGTGCGGCCCTGAGATAATCCGGCCAGACCCTTTCTGCCAAAGTGGGCACCACCAGGAACTGGCATATGGGCTGCCTTATCCCCAGACACCCCCCAGGCCATGTCGCCATGCTCTAGGGACAACTAGTAGATGCAAACGACAACATCACATTTCACAACCACACACACAAATACCACTGCAGACTCTCTAATAACCTCCCACTCGGTCACACCCCCTCCCAGCCTCAGAAACCCGTGCACTGCACCCCCAGTCCCTGTCCCAGTTCAAGTTTTCGGGCTTGCCTTTGGCCCAAACACTGGATATTTTCAGATCTCGAGACCGCACTAGTGGTCTTCACTCACAGATATCACTGTTTCCTTTAGGTTTCTTTAGGAACTGGTTCTGTACCCTCTTTTTCCTCTTCTTGTTTTTATTGTTTTGCAGAACTCCAGTTTTTTTTTTTCATATAGCCACGCAAATAAGCATAAACTCGTCCTTTCTGGAAAAATAACGTGATAGTTGCTCTTTATCAGCCAGACATAAAAACGAATAATAGTGTATTTGGAAAAAACTAGGAAAGTTTTCCTCGTCACAACAATCACTATGGACTCAACTACCAAAGTGAAAAATAACAAACTGTTGCCAAATGTCCATCCAACGAATTCTCTCATTCTTCCTGATGGGAAAATTTTCAAAGTCCAGAAAAAACGTCAAAGGAAAATCTACAGTTGTATTCCTTGTCATCAACGGAAAATTCGATGTTCACGGGAGTCGCCAACTTGTAGGAATTGTCTCAAATTGGCTGACAAAAATCCGGATGAAAAACAGGAAATATTGGAGGCATGCAAGTACTTCGATAATGACAAAAAGAAGAATTTGAAAATTAAAGGAGTTGAACTAAGTGATTTAAAGAATTCAAATTTGCTTAGTGATAGGGATAAAATTGACCAAGCAATTGAGAGTCTGGAATATCAATTTCAAATAAATAACGATGCTAATATGGCAAATAATGGTGGATTTTTATACAATAGTAATACGCCTCAATACCATAATGAACAGACACCTCCTGATAATAGCAACAATACTACTACTGCCAGCGATATCAATGTCATTAACGATGCTAACACCCGTCCACTTTCTGATGAATTTGTTTATATACCACGAAAAGATACAATAGATCCAATACCAATTACTGACAGCAATGAACCTACTGTCAGCCCACTTCAATTCTCAGAATGCACAGAGGATGATACATATGATAGTTATTCCAAAGAATTTATAAAATCTTTTGCATCAGCTATATCGGAATTACCATCAAGGAAAAGATGTGATGAATTATTGGAAATTTTTCAAATCAATATTCATTCTTTACTCCCAATCTTGGATATGAAATCCTTTCTTGAAAAATATAATGAATTCTGGTATTGCGGATTATTTTTAAGTGATAATATCGAAAAGTTATATCAATATCAATTTTATTACAAGGGTCAAAAATCAATACCAGAAAAATTTAGACCTTTCCTATATTACTACACTAGAACAAACAATTCCTTGACAATTGAAAATATTTCAGAATTTTTCATTTTATTATATGCCGTTTTTTACACCGCCATTTCAAGTTCAGTTTATGAATTTTTATCGGAAAAATATGAAAATCTCAATAACATTAAATCATATAAAGACGAAGTTAATAAATACTACAATGTTTACAAACAAGTTAATCATGGAGGTCTGAATAATCCAAGAGTTATGTCATTACCAGTTTTGCAAATTAATGTTTTGGTTCAATCAATTGTAAATTTAAAATCCGGTAGATCATTAATCAGTGTTTCCAAAATCCTGAGAATTTGCCAATTTTATCAATTACATAGGGATCCCGTTTTATTTCATTCTTTAAAAGATCCCGATCTTGTCCAAACTAGGAGGCTTGTTTGGTGGCAAATATTCTTTTTAGATAACTTAGTTTCATTCTTCTTAAATTTACCTCCATCAATTAAATTGACTGATTTTGACACAAGCTTATTAACGGAAAACTTAGAGACTGATTCAAACAAAACTTTAAATTTAAATGTAAAGTTATCCACTATGTATTTGAATTGCTTGTTTAGATTTATTTTAGTTGTTGATGATTTAAACGGTTTAACAAATGGTCTCAATGCTCAATTGAAAAAGGAAGATATCAACAAGATTAAAAACAATATTAATTCTTTATTTATTACTTGCAATCTGACGAAAAAAAAGCTGCATAACCTGTATATTCGATCTTCTTTCAAAGAAAATACTCCATCAACAGATTCAGGCTTAAATATAAATTCAGAACCAACTTCTAATTCTACTTCAGTTAATGATACTAGCTCAGAACAGAGTCCATTAGATGATGATTTTAATCCATTGTTGAATTCCACCCCACAAAATATTGAAACTGTTTCATTAGATTGCTATAAATTTTACATGGCATCTTTGAGTATTTCAAGTGATAAGATTTTAATTATGTTCCAAAAGAAAATAATAATAAATCCACACTTGAAAGAAAATATTTCTATTCCGAATCCTTCAGCAAATCCAAATTTAAATCTAAAATTAACCAAAACTGAATATACGTATACCGATTTACAAGGAAATTTGTTACCATCATTATTACATTATTTAGACACATTTTTATTGCTAGGCAAAAAGAATATGTTAAAATTTAATTGGAAATTGAAAAATTACATTCCAATTGATGAATTGATTTTATTGATGCAAATTCTAACAATTAATCTTCTGGATGGTATGTCACAAAAGGAACCAAATAACGCTCTATGTGACATTAATTTGAAAATTTATTTGGTTGATCAAACACTTAATTCACTAAAATTAAATTGGCATTTAAAATTATCAAGTGTTAACAAGTTAATCTTTTTAGCTTCAAATTTATGGGAGTTAATGATTTTAAAATTCGATCTTGATTTGAAGTTGTCTTATTCAATGTCTGATAAATTTATAGTTCCAAAACCAGTGAATATAACCCACCAAACACATAGGAACATAAATATAAATAAGCAGCAATTTGATTCTGTTAATTGTGCAGAAGTTGCACCAAGAAGTATGAACATTGCATCTGCATCCGATGCTCCTTATTATTTTAACACTTCACCTAATGGAATGGACTTTTTGAATAATACACAGTCACTATTTGAGAAAATCGATACATCAGGCCAAATTGAAGGTCTACAAACACATGAAATGAATGTCGATTTGAAAGATCATTTTGTTAAGGTCGCAAAATTAGTTGAAGATGAATTATTAATGGAATGTACCCAGAGTATCATTCAAGAAAATGATGATGATGAGCAAGATGAAGGTTGGCTGGGTTTAGGTACAGAACAATTGGCCGGAGATACTTCAATTGATGATTTCCATTTTTATAAAAATTTAAAGAATGATGTTATAAGATTATTCAGACTGATTGTTTCCTAACTATATTTATTATCTATTATACAGGTTATGGCAGTATATACATACACATATATCTAAAATTTTTTTTTTTCATGAATTGTTAAAACCAACAAGGAATAATCCAAAGAGTCCTACTATTAATGCATATGAATAAATTGAATTTGTTTTCTTAGAGACCTTGAAATCAATAACATTGTTTGGTGTTTGATTATTTAACTTAAGGTTTTTAGAATGGAGAATTTTTTCAAATCTTACTTCATTTGCACTACCATCAATTCCATAATCTTTATCATCTCCATCATAAACATATAAATAATCTTCATCAGGTTCTGCAATGATGGTCTTTTGGATATTACCAAAGAAATCAGTAAGTAATACATCCTTTGGATTTCTGTTGAATAAATCAGTACTTATACCAACATTCGAGTGTATTTTTTCAAATGTATAATAATCAAATAAATCCTGTAATGTTTGATCAGAAGTAGTTGTAACATTTTCTAAGAATTCTAAAGTAAAATAAGTAAATCTATCAATGACCGCAACACCAATTTCAACGTCTGAATGATGTGAATAAGAGGATTCATGAAGTGCACTTGAACCAACAGAAATTATATTTGGTGAATAAATTTTAGAATACATTGTATTTGCTTGACATGTATCAATCATGAAGAAAATTTCATTATATCTTTTCTTTTCTGACATTTGAGCAAGTGCATCGGCAATATCATAACTTGAAATTTCTTCAGCATCTTGGAATTTAAGGAAATCTTCACCACCATGGCCTGTAAGATAAATGAAAATATTTGAATTTTCATCAGTTAACAATCTCTTGCTCTTTGGATGTTCTGCTGGCCATCTATCAGTCAATAACCGAATAAAATTTTCAACAGTAACTTCATAACCTCTGTAATCAACCTTAATATTATCTCCATATAATTCTAATTGTCTATCAGCATTGTTGAAAACTTCTCCTTGAAATGCATTCCTTGGATTGCATGCAATATCATCACTTAACATAAGAATAATCTGGGAATCTGGAATACCCAATCTTTTAACTGTACGATACATTGATAATGCATTTGCCATATGTCTATAATTAAACCAAAATCTTGATGTTGACACAATAACCGCCCAATTGTTCGTGTGTTGGCGTTCTGACTCTGTAAATACTTCTGATGCCAACGAGGACGAAATAATAAATAAAAGGATCGAAAACAAGTTCATCAATCTCATTGTCTGTCTTGTATTGGGGGTATCTCTTAATTGACGTCTATTATTTTGAAAAATATAGGTGTTATTTCTAAGCAACAAAATACAATAAAAACATGTTCACCTTTCATTCGTTTGTTTTTCGCAATTTTTTGTTCAAGACAAAATTCGAAACGGTACACACACGTAAAATTACTACCTATATCTATATTTGCAAATCATGTTGAATATTTTGTCCCACTTTGAAACCGCAAAGGTATCCAAATGCTAAGGCAGTTTTATAGAGTTGGACGAACTAGGGAGGTTGCTTGTTTAACTGTGACAAAGAATCTTCTAAAACTATACATAACACGTCCATTCCATATCTCATACCATGTTTCAAACATTCAATTAACCAATGAAGCAAATAAAGAATCTAATAATGTACCGGGCTTTTCAGGACAACAAACATTGATTACACATTTAAAAGATACCGAGTTTGTTACCGAACTAGATGGTAATGGGGAAGGTGAAGTTACAACAATTGATGCAACAAATTCTATTGTTTTACGTGAATATCAACAAGAATGTCTTGACGCAATACATCATAAACTAGCAATTGAAAAAGGTAAAAGAGTTGCAATATCAATTGCCACCGGGGGTGGTAAAACTGTTGTCTTTTGTATGTCGATACCAACAATACTTGAAATACCCAGATTCAATGATCCTGATATAGATGAACATTGTAATGGTATATTAGTCTTAGTACATCGAAGAGAACTGGCAACACAAACCATCAAAACTATCCAGAAACTAAAAATTGTTGATGACGATCGTATATTTTTAGACATGGGTAAAAATGCATTGGATTATAGTAGAACATTTGACGACAATCGCCCATTCATTATTGTTGGAAGTGTCCCGACATTAGCTAGAAGTGATTGTTCACGATTACAGAATTACACTAACGAGAGATTCAAGGCAGTCATTGTTGATGAATGCCATCATTCAGTAAGTGAAAGTTACTTAAAGATATTCCGGCAAATGGACTGTACCAAAAAAAGTGAAAATGGACCATTATTATTAGGATTCACTGCAACAATGGCAAGAGCTGATAAAACTCCGTTGAAATTAGTTTTTGATGAGATTGTCTTTCAAAAGAACATTTCTTCATTAATTAAAGACAACCATTTATGTGATTTTGATTGGCAACGTGTTGAATTAGGGTTGAATCTTAGTGAAGTGGGAATACGAGGCGGTGATTTTAGACTTGAGTCCTTATCGGAACATGTTAATACAGACGAAATAAATATAATCGTTTTGAAAACATATTTAAAAATGGTTAACGAAAAACCTAATAATTTTAAATCATTACTTGCATTCTGTGTCAGTGTTCAACATATGAAAGACCTATCGCAGTTGTTCAGAGAGAATGGTATTAATGCACAATACGTCAGCGGGGAAACAAAACCATCCGAACGTGATAATATTGTTAATGATTTTAAAACTGGTAAAATTAAAGTTTTGTTTAACTGTGGTGTTTTCACTGAAGGTACGGACATACCGAACATTGATTCGATATTTTTACTAAGACCAACAAAATCGAAACCCTTGTTAATTCAAATGGTCGGTAGAGGTCTAAGATTACACAAAGGTAAAGAAAAACTTATAATCACCGATTTTGTTGATAGTAAATCAGTTGGATTAACAATCACTTCAACATTAAATGGTAAACCGGATGTTATTAGTTTAATTGGTGGGATGGAACAATCTGGGTTTAATCATAGGGATAGTATGTTACCTGGAGAAATTGAATATCTTAAATTTACAAATTTTAAAAGTATTGAAATGCTAGATGAAGAAAAAAATATGTCACAAAAATCATTGCCATATTTGTTATTAAAGGAAATGAAAAAATTGAATGCAAGAGAAGGATTTAATTATTGGACTCAGGTCAAATACAATACATGGGCAATGTCGTGCGGATATAAGTCCTATGTTAAGGTTGAAATTGAAAAGAATAACAGATATATATTTTCATATTGTTTTACAAAAGTTGGATTCAAAGATACAACCAAGTTAATTGTTAACAAAATTTCAGAATCTGAAGATTTTCAAACAGCCCTTACTGATGCTAAAAAGTACATAAATGATCATACTTTTATAAAAGATGAGGTTATTAAATATCAAAATAAAGCACATAACATGAAAACCCAAAAAGTGACTAAAGCACAGCATAGCTTTATATTCAAGACAGTTGATGATATTGTTCAAAAGAACCAAACCCATGCATTAGATCCAGCCAAGTTTCTTGAACAACTTACATTAAAGCTTGACCAGCTGACTAGGTGGGATGCATCTGAAATAATTTTTGGATACACTGTTTCTAGAAGCCAATCGATTATATTATGGATAAGAAATACCTTCTTGAAGAACAAAAAAATGAGGGAGTCAATTACAAAAGAAAGTGTTCTCAAACTGAGAAAGGATAGACTTGATGATCCGTGGTTTTAGTACAGATAATTTTAGTGGACATGGCTCATCTAACATTTTTCAATATTAATATTAGATTGAGTTTTATTTACTAACGGTGAGCACTAGATTTTAACCTTTTTATCATCTATGACCAAATGTGGTGAATTAGTTAATAATAGATGAATAGAAAGTGATACTCTACAGAGGTGGAAAGTATGGCTCGTGTATAAACAGTTATTAAATTAATTGGGATAAATAGGAATACAAATAGAATTTAAATAAAAGGATCCTCTAAACAACACAATACCCCCTTTTTGAATGTATAATGTTATCGTCTAATTGATAGATTATTCTAACGATAGGCTAATCATCCACAGTCTCCTTGTCATTATTTGAACAGAAAGTAACTAACCTTTCTAAAGTTCATTAGGAACATAAATTTCTTTACTCTTCTGTTAAAGTCGTTTATCAAAGACCATAGTTCATTATACTTGTTCCCTCAAATTCATTGATCAATTTGATTTAGAGGTTGCTTAAATTAAATTTTACTATTTATCAATTATACCTATTTACTTTTAGATTGAAATACGTATGTCGTTCAGCGTAATATGTTTCATAGCTACCACATTTAATTCCATCTTGTATACTCATACAAGATAAGTACAGAAATATTCAGTACAGTACATGTTGTTACGATATAGTAGGTATAGCGTGTCGAACTTAATATGTGGCATGCAGGATATTATGTATGTGCTACCATTACAGGAAAATCTAATATTCCCTAGCAATACTTTTGGTATAACTCTTCACTTGAAAAGCATTTTCCGCTTTAACAAAACTAATTGGCAACTAGATTAGCATGTAAATATCTATCAAATTCGAAAATAAAGATGTTTCAATGGATATTGTAGCATTAATTCAACCGCAATTCGGGAATTCCAGAGACTTCTGTGTAATCTACCAATATCTGAACAATTGGAGCTTGATTTTTGTACATTCACATGACAGTAAAGGATTTCCAGTTTGAAAGAATTATGAAACTTGTTACAATCTTTTTGCAGTTGCTTGCAAGATATAGCTAATAATAAAGATGGCTATATGTGGAGCATACTGTCTTCTTTGCTCTGCACGTCGTTGATTATTTTGCTATAAAATTGGAAATAAGAGTTTGTAAAGAGTTTAGGTGGCATAAATGTCGATGGAAGGCGAAAGATATGTATATACTCTGCATAGAAGCAAATTTATCTCTTTCAATTAAAATAATTACTATATAGTTATACGATACAGAAGTTATTTCATTTATATTTTATCTGAAACAAAGAGAAAAACCCCGCCAACGTTGTTAACTTATTATAATGATAGCAAACTTTAATTTTGATTGTCAAATGTTTGGTGAGGACTACCCATACAAAGGTCTACGTAGCGTGGTGGTACCCCCAAGTACACAGCTAACGCCCGTCTTTTCCCCCAGATATCAGGGCGATCAACTTCAATATGGTAAACAGAAATAAAAAAATCAACATCTGCTGCTAACATATGGGTTATCTGTGATAGGTGTTTAATCACAATTGTTTGGTGTTGGTCACCTTCATATGGAACTTCCTCAAGAGTAAGTGTAAGTGGGTAGTTGCTGAAATTGGTATATCGTTTTCTGTCTTCAGCAGAAAGAGCAAGTCCTCTTTCATTTTCTATTCTTGCCTCTAGATCGTCTAATCTTTGACTTTCTAGAGTACGTAATTGTATATA
>JAJMSE010000126.1:0-13243 GCA_030558305.1 Pichia phayaonensis
GGGGGGGGGGGGGGGGGGGGGGGGGGGGGGGGGGGGGGGGGGGGTGTTAGGGATTGGGAATTGGGCCGCAGACATCTGCTGCAGTTACTGGCCATGGGTAGGATTGGTGCTAGCAGGACAGAAGGGTTCTGTTATTCGTGAGTCTTGTGGTGCAGATGCAGAAGATTCTTACAATTTGCTTGAAAAGCCTCATCGTTATAGAGGTGGTTTTTGCCAGGATTGATTGAATGGCGATGTGTTTCAAATGCTGAATGTGTTACCTAGGTTTACGATCATTGATGGTGTTTATTTGATAGAGCCCATGGGTTGGATGGTTTCTTTGTAGTTGTAGCTACAGGTAAGTGACCTGTACTCTGTAAACAACACATCCAGCCATGTCGACAAGATTCGCACAGACGTTTTGTTAGAGATTGCCTTTTAACAACATTGTTGCTGTTGTTTATTTGATCCTATATAACTGCACACCCATCAGCCAGCTAATGTCCCATTACTTCGATGATCCATGGGCTGACCAGTCATTGGCACACACACATCCCAATGACAGGAAAAATGATGCAACGTCCAATTTCAATTTAACTGACAGTTTGGCAAACACGAACAACATATTTGGAGATTCAACAGCCTCGTCAATGATGGATTCCTTGATCGGCTCATCTGACCCTTTATCATATACACCAAATAACAATTGGGGTGATTATAATTCATCAAATATTTTATCCAATTCTGCAAATCATTCCAAATCAAATGCTTCATCTGCAGCACCAAATTTGGATCAATTCAAGAATTTAGATATCAATTCAAATTCTGCAACAACTCAGCCATCAATATTTGGTCATAATACGCTTGAATCATTTGGCAACTCAGACCAGATCAATGCAGGGGAAGAAATCGAAGATCAAGAGGAAGAATATGAAGACAATGAAATCCTTGCAGATGACTTATTCAAAACGGCAGATATTAAAGTTTGGTCAGATGAACAGATACGTCACTTTAATCCATTGAGCTTGAAAAATTCATTAGATGGAATTGCAATAAAAGTACGTGAAATACCAGAAAAGGAAGGCTTGGTCTTCAAACATATCAATTATCTTATATCTCATACCTTGAAATTTGGAAAGGAATACAACATACCGAGTAGCAATTCTAAAAGTAATGGCCAACAGGACAATGAAACCAAAGTTATTAGAAGATATAGCGATTTTGCATGGTTAGTTGAAGTATTATGGAAGAAGTATCCGTTTAGGCTGATACCAGAATTACCACCAAAACAATTTGCCAGTAAGTATTAAAGTTATTTTCTTTTTTTCAACCTTCTTCCTTTTTCTTCTTAGGAAATTAAATACTAACATTATTTACTTTTCACCTTTATCCAATAGCATCATCCAATGATATTTTGTTTTTACAGAGACGAAGAAGAGGACTTCAACGGTTTTTATACCAGTTGTGCAAACATCCAATCCTTTCAAAGGAAAATTTAGTTGTCATGTTCTTAACTGTTCCAAACGATTTTTCTAATTGGAAAAAGTTTGCAAACATCGAGTCAAACGATGAATTTGATGGAATCAGAGTTAATTTACCAAGAAGATTCAAACTTGATTTATCTGATATTTTAAAGGGCCTCAGAGACACAGAAAGTGATTATGTTGAACAAGATGCAATTGAGCCTGAAACTAATAACTCTAAATCTAAAAATGAGTTTGTTATAAATAACATAAACCAAATTTGGAATGAAAACCCAGCAAAGTTTAAAGATAAAGACTTCATTATGAATGTCACACAACTAAATGAAAACTTATCAAAACTTGCAGAAATTTGGTCCAAATTGTATTTACTAGTTGAACGAATTGAAAAACGTGAACTTGCGTTATCGGCCGACCATCAACGGTTTTCAATGTTTTTAGATAGTATGATTAAGGTTGATGGTGATGTTTTCAGAATAGGTAATTTAGTTCCTAATAAAAACAGACAAATTGACGATGAAACTCAAAATATGTCTGTTATTAATTCAGTTTTACATCAAATAAGTAAGTATTTGGTAGGTTCAAGAAAATTAAAAGAAAAAGAAATGTCCATTATTAATAATGAGATACTAGAATCTTGGAAAAATTTTCAGGATTATTTAATAGGTTTGCATTTTTTAATTGAAAGATTTTTTAATTATAAAATTGAAAGTGAAAAGGAAATTCAAACTTTATTGAACAGAATAATGAAAACAAATGATAGGATTAAACATTTGAAAATGAAATCTGATATAAGAGGATCTGAAGTGGATAGGCATATAGATATATTAACCACATCAATGGATAATTTGAGTATGTTAATTTCACGAATTATTTTAGTGAAAACTACATTTGTTAATGAATTCAAAATATTTCAGAAAGTTAAATATCTCATTAGTGAAGTTTTACAAGATTGGTTTAATCAAAGAAGTATATACTCTGATAAAAAGAACGATTCAATTCAAAGATTATTAAACGATTTAAAGGATATGCCATTAGGAAATTAGTTATATAAGTGTACAATGTGTAATAATAATTAGCTTATAATCATGCAATTTTTTTTGAAGCATTAGTGAAACCAACACCTTTACAAGTTGCAATTAGAGCATCATCATATGTGTCATCTTCTTGGAAATAAAACTCAGTATTAAATAAAGTATTAATATCTCTCATCAATTGCACAAGATCGGCATCTATTTGATTTTTATTAATAATAAATCTGCCAATATCCTCTTTACCAATAACCATGAAAATAAATGCCATATCTAATAAATATCTTGGAGCAGATGCACTATTTTCAATTAACTCCAAAAATCTATAAGATAACTGTTCAGCTAAATCTTCAGGGGTTTCACCAGGTTGTGCAACATCATCTAAAATATATCGTAATGGAGATTTTTTAGATTCTGTGAATAACGTTATACCAAAACCTGGTGATTTACCAGAGTTTTCACCTCTCCATACATCGGTTGTTATATTAACTTCACAACCTGTTTGTCTTAAAACACCACGGGCAGAATCGACCAAACGATTGACAACGGAGGGAGAAACACGAGTACACCAAGCAATACCTCTAATTGATGAAATATTTGGAATATCCAACAAATGAATAGTTATTGGTTGTGGGATAAGGGAATTAACTAGCAGGTGAACTTCACCCCCTGCATTTGGAAAAGATCCTCTTTTTAATGTGTGTAATTCAACATCACGGATTCCAAATTTATCCATTAATGGTATAAAACCCCATTTGATAAAATCGAGACCGACTTCGTTTTTATTTGAGGTTAAACCTTTGAAGATTATTGAAAATTTCTTTTTAGAAAATGGAGCTAACATAAGCATTGGTATAATAAAGTATGATAATGATTTTGAAGTTGGACAATTATGAGAAAATGATCCTCCGATAATTAAACCTGGACGATAAATCAAACTGGTACCAGTATAAGAAATCTCAATGATTGAACCATTAGTAACTGATTCTAGCAACCTCAGAAAGGAAATTTCATAATCGACTAAACCTGGATTTAATGCATCTGAACGAATATTTGAGATTTTGATCGATTTTCCTGAAAGGGTAGCTAGAACAAGTCTAGTTGTAAAATTTTCATGTGTAGAAAAGTGAAGAATTTCTTTAGAACTAGTCATGATAGTAGATTATCTGTTGTATTAAAAGAACCACTTTGATTGATGTAAAAAGAACAGTTTAACTAGTTAGAAAATAAAGTAAAAAAAAATTCACAATAACATGAAAAATTTCAAGATTTCCCAAAAGGGAAATTGACTCGTGCACGGATGTGTTTTGCCTCATATAAGACGACCGACCGCACTTTTTTTTTTCCTAGACTGATGAAAATCGATCAATATATCCATTGATGTTGTGGTTTTGCCTTTAGGAAACATTCTCCAAACAGCGTCATCAAGCAATGTCAGCCGCCAAACCAACGACGTCACAGGCCATAGTGACACCTTCAGCTGTGAACATTCAGCCTTCACAGAAGAAAAAATCAACAAAACCTTCCCAATCAGAAAACCATGAACAATTAACTGATGCAGTTGCAGCTTCAGGTGTTAATATCCGTGCTGAAGAAGAAGCAATGCAGACGGGATTGTCTATATCTAAGAGGCAGATTGAGCAAAATTCATTTTTAAAACCACATCAATTGAATTGGTTTATGCAGAAAACCTTGGAAGAACAAGGTATTAAATCTGTTCAATTAGATAATGAAGTTAATACAGTAATATCTGCAGCATGCGAACATTATATGTCCCAAATTTTAACAGATACAATTATTATGATGAGACATAGACGTCATGCCTCCGATGTCAATAAAAATAAACATAATTCGAATAAATCATCCAAAAATTCAAAATCTACTTTATCAGGAATAAACAATAAATCAGAAATTTCCAAAGCTCTCAGAGACTTAGCATCGAAACATAAAGAACGTGAAGAAAAACGTATAAGGAGAAGAGTACTTTTAGGATTAGAAGAAGAAAAAACCGAGGAAGATTTAGGTCAAGATCACAAACAAACGAATTTGACAGCATCATTAATGATGAGTGGATCTAAAAAGAAGAAATACTCATGGATGCAATCAACTTCATCATCTCCCTCTTCTTTAAATTCTCGTGGTGATAATGGTATCAGATTCAGAGAAGCTCGTGAAGAGCAAGCAGTAGTTTTGAGGGACTTAATAGCTGCTTTAGAAAATAAGAGAATTGGTGCATCTAATGCTTTATTGAAAGCGTATGCCCGTTTAAGGGATTGATTTATTATATTATAAAAGCACATGTATATTAATTTTGTATAATCTAGGTAATAATTTTAGGTTTCTTACGTTTTACAACGTCTTTAATTGGTTCCTGTGATCTTTTCAAGTCGGAAGTTAGAACTGATCTATCAGCTTTAACACTATTGTCATCATCGTCATCATCCGTATCTGACGATGAATATCCACTAAGTAAGCTAGTTGGCTTATTATGTTTTGTCTTTTTATACTTTTTAAAGGCATTTTTTGCCTCTAGCAATAATTTATTTTCATTGTCATCAACTTTATCTTCATTGCTTTCCAACTGAGTCCTTCGATTTTGGAAATTTTCCACTCTTTCTTGTAACAGTTCTAACTCTTCCATCCTTTCTTTCTCCTTCTGTTGTTCAGCCAACCTTTTTTCTAATTGTTCCATACCCGTTTCCTTAGTGATCAACCCATTTCGAATATTATTCCCCCCTTTTTTTTTGAGCTCTTGCATTTTTTCATCTTCTTTCATTTCTTTCTCTAACCTAGCAATCATTTCATCCATGGTTTCGTTATTTTTTACTTCCTGTGGTCCTTCATAATTTTTCTTGCATCCACTAATGCACTGATAACCACTGTTTTTAGGGTCTGTTTCAAATATGATATCTCCGAAACATCTCGGACATCGTATTTCAAACTTAAGGATTTTAATTCCCAAATAATCCCTGTTGGTTATTTCCTTTCTTGCGTTGAATTTTCTTGATTTTGAAATATATTCATTACATTTTAGGCATTTCATTGAAAATGGAATCATTAACCTAATACTCTCTGATTTTGGTTTTCCATTTTTTTGGGCTTTTTTGGCTTTGGCCGAAAACCTTACTTGGGATGGATCCTGATCAGGTGGGTAATATCTGTTAATCCCCTTTCTTTCACTCATTACTATTATTGATTTTTGTATGTTGATTGAAAATTGACATGTTACAAAAAAGAATGAAAACCAAATTCCAAATGCAAAACCCAGAGCGCATCTCTAGCTGAAATCAAAATACGTTTTGTTTTGATTTTTGTCTAAACTCTAATTTCATATTTTTTGTATTTATCATACTCGTATCATCTATCATGGAGTTTGACCTTGATAAAGAGGTCAGTAACTTTGAATTAAATGCAAAAAATAGTGATGACTTTGCATTTGGGCCCTCTTTCACAAAAGTCTCGGAAGCTTTGGCGGCTTCAACCTTAAATATTTTGAATGATGATATTTTTGAAACTTTTAAAGAACTTATTTATTATATTCCAAACATAAAAGAAATGGGGAAAATCTCATCTCTTTATTTTACATTAACTACATCCTTTCAAGCTGAAATAGAAATTATTAACTCAGAAGGATTTGAAATTGATGTTTCAGAACACAAACAAGTGCTGTATTATTATGTTTATTTGTTATATGGATCTGTTAAATATCTAATACCTCTTCTGACACCAAGAGTAAGTGGTAAAGCTGAACATGCTGATGATAAGAAAAGATCTGTTGAAGCTGAAAGAAAGAGAATAAATTCTGTGAATACAATTTTATCATCAATTCTAACCACATTATGTGAATTATTAAATCAACAGTTAACAACAATTCTACAGGGTCAACAAAAATGCATAGAATTTTGTGATGTGATACTTAAATCTGCTCATTCCATAATCAGTGTCAAAGAGTCCATTAAAGAAAAAAGTAACAGAAATTTATTGGTTAATATATTTTGTCTTACAGCTAAGAATTTTCAACAAAATGATCAAGTTTCTCAACGTTTAACTTTGTTATTACCATTTTCTGAACATTTAGCTGAGCCAATTGCTGAAATTTTATCAACTTCTGTCAAAACTTTTGACAATAAAAACCTATTACAAGATGTATTGGTTTCATGTGAATCAATCAAAATGGTAAGAACAAACTTGGCTAAGAATATCAGTATTTTATTAATTAAATTATCAGAGTTATTAGGGTCTGATTTAGTTCAATTCATCTGTTTGTTCCAAGGTTTTGAGAATTCAACACCAACTATTCGTGCTGCTCTTATGATATCCTATGGTAACTGTGTTAACTCACTGTCTACTGACCAAAATTTAATAAATCAATATCAAGAGGATATTGAAGCACTGATTGAAACATTAGAAGTGAGGTTATTAGAAACCCATCAGATTGTTCGTCAGAGATCATTCCAAGCTCTTGAATTGATTCATGGAAATGACAACTCAAAATTAGATTTTAAAGAATACAGATTTCGTTGGCTCACGTATGGGTTAAGACATTTAGAAGATAAGTCAAGTTTTGTTCGTAAGGCTGCCATTGGTTTACTTAAGGTAATTATTAGACAACATCCGTATACGGTTGATGAAGGTAAACTTTCATGGAAGTTTTACTGGGATAATTATGTTGAATATACTAAGCTTATGAAATCGTTTAATAATGGTATAAATTATAATCTAATTCGAAGGGATGAACTCACAGAAGATAATTTACCAAGTTATGATTATAGAAAGGTGCTAGAAGAAGATGAATCAAGTGAAAGATATAAGAGCGTTTTTGCAATGGTACCTGGTGCAGTTCCTGATGAAGACGATAATATGAATGATAATGTCTCAACTGATTTTACAACCAATTTGTTAAGAAGAAAATATTGTCGAGATGCTTGTATTTTTATTAAACTATTAAATGAATCATTTGCTGTTGCTGCTACCTTATTAAGTTCTAAACTTAAAAGTGATTCAATCGCTGCTATTGAATATTTTACTGTCGGTGATGCTTACAAAATCGATTCTGCAAGACCTGGTATCAAGCAAATGTTACATTTAATATGGAAGGGTGGGAATGAAGATGGTAATAGAGTCGTTGAAAAGTTAATAGATGCATATGTCTCAATGTTTTTAACTCCATACGTGGAAGAAACAGAAGCTAATAAAATTGTTTATGTGGCTACATCATTAATTAAATTGACATATGATTGTAATATGACTGATTTAATTTCATTGGAGAAAATGGTCATTGAACTTTGTAAAGGTAGAGAAGTTGAAGTTTCCAAAAAAGAGAAAGAATCCAAAAACTATGTCATAAAACATACCCATTGGATTACACCACAAGTCATAAGTGCTATATGGCATAGTTTTGTAAAATTTAAACATTTCAAAGAGAAGAAGGGGGCAATTATTATGATCAGTATGATTGCTCTACATGATTACAAGATTGCCTATGGAAATATAGATTTATTATTAAAATATGGTTTGAATTTAAATGATTTAAATTATCAAATTGGTACATTCACCTGTGTTGCATTGAGAAGAGTTATACCTAAAAAGTTACCACCAAATTATATTTATCCAGATTTTAAACCAGCAATTGAGAAGTTGAAACATATTTTATTGATTGATACGGTCGATGGTGATTGGTACAATTTAGCAGAAGAAGCATTGAATACTTTATACGAAATTGATAACAATTCAGATGATTCAGCGACTGAAGTTTTGAAAGCAAAGGCGTTGTCGGTATTCAGTGAGAGTGATGATAACGATATTAATAAAACTGCATCATTGAGTCAACTTCTGTTTTTGTTAGGACATATAGCAATAAAAACAATCATTTACCTTGAAAAATGTGAAGCAGATTTTAAAAGAAAGAAACAGGACTATGAAAGTAAAAAAAATGAACAAGAAATGGAACTTGATTTGATTGGTGGTACCAATGAAGATGAAATTGCTGATGTTGTTCAAAATATTAAAGAAAAAGAACTATTGTATGGATCAAATTCAATTCTTGCCAAATTTTATCCATTGGTGATTGAAATTATAAAGAAACCAAAACAATATGATAATCCAATTTTACAAAGACAAGCCACCTTGTGCTTTGCAAAGTTTATGTGTCTCTCGTCTGTATTTTGTGAACATAATTTAGGACTATATCTCAATATATTAAAAAGGTCAAATGATTCAATTATTAGAAGTAATCTTGTTTTGGGTCTTGGTGATATTTCTGTCTGTTTTACTAATATTATAGATGAAAACAAAAGTGCTCTATACAGCCAATTACAAGATAAGGACCTAGCTGTTCAAAGAACGTGTCTAATGACAGTTACATTTTTAATTTTAGCGGGTCAGATCAAGGTTAAAGGACAGTTATCACAACTTGCAAAATTATTAGTTCATGAAGATAAAGGTTTAAGAGAAATGTCCAAATTATTTTTCCAAGAGTTGGCTACTAAGGACAATGCAATTTATAATGGTTTCATTGAAATGTTAAGTGGTTTGAACTTGTATTTAGATGATCCAAACCCCAAGGAAGAACCATTTCCATTTAATAAATTTAAGGATGTTATTAAATTCGTTCTTCCATTTATTAATAAAGAGAGACAAAGAAGTTTATTAATTAAGAAGTTAGATTCAAGATTGAAAACCTGTTCTACTAATGAAAGAATAAGATTTTGTTTTTGTTTGAAAGAACTTATTAAAAAAGAAGATACCCCAGGTACAAAGAAAGATGCGTCGAGTGAAAAATCTAAATATTACAAAGAAATTTTAGATAGGATTACTACGATTGAAAACGGCACAAATGTTAATAGTAGCTGATTTTAATAAAAATTTGTAAAATAAATATATTTATACAACTATCTATATACATGATAAACTACTTTTTAGATCTATCACCAAAAAATTCATCTGGATGGTTAAAAACGTTCTTTGCAGTGACACTACCTAACTTGTAATCTAAAGGTAATTGTTTAGAATACAGTTGGCCTGATTGTAAATGTTCCTTAACTAGATCTGCCAAACCTTCATGGAATAATGGATCACCATTTAAAGATTCACATCTGACGACTTTTTCAGGATGATCCATCGCATCAATTAATTCGACGTCAATTTCATGCAAAGTTTCGATATGATCAGATGTAAAGGCAATTGGAACAATAACAACACCTGGAATAGAATCAATGTTAGTTATTCTTTTACATGTTTTCTCCGTTTGAGCACCCAACCAAGGCTTTGGACCAACTTGTGATTGCCATGTTAGTCTGTATGGGTTTGAAAAGTTTAATTTTTGCATAACAGCATAAACGGTTGCTGAAACTTCGGCGGGGTATGAATCACCTCTATTAACAATATCCATTGGTAGTGAATGAGCTGAAAATTGAATAACAATATCATTTCTAACATTTTCAGGAAACTTTGCAAGTGCATCTTGAATATGGCTTGAAAAAGTTTTAATCAAGCTTGGATGTTGAGGCCATCTATCAATGATTGACCAATTGATTTGACCTTCTTTATCGTGTATTTTGGATAATCTATATAAATCATTAATTGAAGAAGCAGTTGTCGAGTAACTAAATTGTGGATATTGTGAAAATGCAACTGCTCTGGTAATACCATCATCTAACATCTTTTTTAGAGTTTCTTCAGTTAAAGGATTTGCATAACGGAACGCAACATATGGTTTGTGTGGTGCAGTTTCAGGGGAGATTTTATCTAAATGTTCACAGGCTTTAGATGCTTGAAGTTCGGACCATTTACGGATTGGAGAACCACCACCAATTCTCTTATAATATTCTTCAATCATTGGCGTTCTTCTCCAAGTAATAAATTTAGCAATTGTTTCTTGGAAAGGTCCTAACGGAATTAAGTCACCGTCTGAGAATAAACGGAATAAGAAATCTCTAGTTTCGGGAACGGTTGACGGTCCCCCCATATTCATAAAAACGACGGCAGTTCCATTAGGTTTAGGCTTAGATGATGTAGATAATTTTCTTGCAAAGTTTCTTAACATTTTGATGTTATTGAGGTAATTAACCAAAAGAAAGAGCTTTTAATAAAGGTTAAATGTCATTTATGGTAAAATGTGCATTAACTATCAAATTTAAAAACTGTATGTCTCGATTTCGAGCATGATTTTAGATTTTAGACATACCATTTTTGATTAATTTTAATTAAACTTCAAAAGAGAAGAATTTTTTATTAGGCCCTTCACAAAGTAACAAAATGTCGTTCAATATCCAGTGGGATACGATATGCAATGACACAGATTTGGCTGTGTCTCTGCGAGATTTTTTGAATATGAAATTATCAATAGTTGAACTACCACACTACCTAGCAAATTTACAGGTTGTTGATTTTAATTTTGGTCAGACAGGCCCAAACATAACCATTAAGGACATAGATGTGCCATTTGATGAGTTTTATGAAGTTGATCAGACTGATTTTAAAGATTTTAAAGATATGAAAGATTTTAAGAATATGAAAGATTTTGAAGATAAGAAAGATGTTAAAGAGGATAAAAAAGAGAACGTTCATGAACATAACAATATTAAAGGAAGTGATAGTTTTGCTTCACTGAAAATACCGACAACAATGACCCCAAGAAGTGTTCCACCGTTTTTGAGTAGTCAAAACAGTTTTATTCATTCAAGATCACCTTCACCACATCCATTCATGAATGGACCCAATCCGTTATTGATACCCAGAACTGGTTCAGGATTAACGCAAACCATTGGTAATTTAGGTATTGGATTGGGTGGCCTTAGAATGGTTAATGGTAATAATACTCCACCAATGATGAGTCAGAGTAATGATAGTGTGTACAGTAATATGGATTCTAAAAGTGATTACTTCCAACCAGACAGCAACAATGAAAATCCTCGAGCTAACAATAATGAATTCGATAACTTAGTTAACCAAACCTCAAAGATTAACATCAATGGAGGTGATCTATTTATTGAAAACGATAACCAAAAAAATGTACCTAAGAGTTCAAAGGATCAAGATAAAGGTTTGGATATTCAACTATCTGTCGACGTTGATTGGGATTCTGAGTTATACATTGAAATTACATGTGATTTATTAGTTAACTATCCAGCACCAGAGTTCATCAGGTTACCAGTTCGATTGAAGATAACCGATTTGAAAATACATTCATTAATGATTATTGCATACATAGAAAAGAAAGTTTTTATTTCATTTTTATGTGACATTGAGGATGAGGATAATATGAACGAGACTAAAGAGCCGGTGAATGACAATGGGAATAATAGTGAATCTAGACAAAATTCGAAAAAATCATATACACGTCACCATTCTGCCAAGGGTAAAGAAAGAATTGATATTTTACAAGACATGAAAATTGAAGGAGAAATTGGTAATTCCATGGATGGTAATTCTGATTATTCAAAAGACAATGGAAACCAATTACCACAAAATGAATATAACTTACCATTTATCATTAACAATAACAACAACACTAATAAGAATAACACAGGGCCCAGCGGAGTAAATGGAATACCAACCTTTGATGAATGTTTCGACGGAAATAGTTTGGTTTTACGAAATATAGGAAAAATTGAAAAGTTCTTGATAGAAGCATTTAGAGGTATGATAATCGATGAACTCGCATGGCCTGGATGGATTGAACTGGATTTCAATGAATGCGAAGTGGAAGAAGAAGAAGAAGAAGAAGAAGAAGAAGAAGAAGAAGAAGAAGAAGATGTCCAGAATGAAGGTAATAGGGAAGATGCCACTTTAGGATCTACTCAAATAAACAATGACAGTTTTGTTTTTACTGAAGGTAGGAATGGAAACGACAATAGTTATGACCAAACGATTATTGAAAATAAGGGGATTCTCAAACCGACTCCTTCACATATGTACAGAACTAGCAGTCGGATGAGTAGTAGAGCCAGTAGAACTGGTCGTCGTCCGGAAATATTCAACGACGACTCTTCATTATATTCTACCGATAGCTATTTCACCAGTGATGAGGAGTAAATATAACGTAAATGCCTGATCTATAGAGCTTTGTACTGTGATTGGTAATGGATATACATCTTGAAGATCGGGAATAGATTATTACAGATGATTTTTTGAGATGCGGACAACAAACAATATCCCTTGGTTGGAACCATCCTTGACGAGCCACCCACTCCCAAATTCACTAACATACTGGTAAGTTCCCTCTAAAACAACATCCTCAACTAATAAAAAAGTTACACCGGTCACAAACAATCTGCTGGATCCTAGTAGGATGATCGTACTTGGTTTTTTTTTACTACAGAATACCGACTTAAATTTCCCCAGTACATTATGCGTACTTCGTAAAACGTACTTGGTAAAAGGTACTTGACTTAACCTATTAAGTCTATCAAACTTAGTAAAGCGTATTTGGTTTAACGTACTTGAATAAACTCAATTGGTAAATCGTACTTGGTTATACTTAACTGGTTTCACGTACTTGGTTTCATGTACTTGGTTTATCTCACTTGATAAAACTTACTAGGTAATCTTTATCCGGTTCCACATACTCGGTTCAACTTATCCGGTTGGACGTTTCATGTTTAGTGTACTTACTTTATACTATTTGGTTGGACGTATTTAAAACAATGTAATCTGATGAATGAATTAGTCGATAAATAAAGTTTAAATAAGAGATAATTATGGAAAAAAAGTGTGCTTTGAAATTAAAAGGTTTTAGTTCAACTTGTTCAT
>JAJMSE010000127.1:0-13136 GCA_030558305.1 Pichia phayaonensis
CCCTCTCTCCCTCCCGCTCCCGCCCCTCGCTCTCACCGTCGACGCCTCCACCGCCCACACCTTTCTGCTCGATCTCCCGCCCCTCGCGGGCCCGCAGTTCGTCCGCGTCTGCTGGTGCGCCCTGCATCCGCTGAGTGTTTCCCCTGCTTATGATGCGGCCTCCCACCAGCTCGCCCTCCGCATTGCGCCCGACGCGTGGGGGGAAACCGCCCAGCTCCAGAACTCGGCCCTCCAGCTCTCCATTACGCCCCTCGCCGCCCTCGCACCGCTTGCGCTCTACACGGCCGCCATCACAATACTGGCTACACTCCTGGCCTTTGCCTTAGTGTAATAAGCCTGCCACGATGGGAAAGAGCATCTATTATCTCATTATTCTTTATTCCTGTGTCTATACTTGTATACGGTACCTCAGCGATCATGTCCGAACCCCCACTTGATGAAAGCATCGACGTCAATCTTCCCAAAGAAGTTGATCCAAATCCGTCAATCGGTTCGTCTCTTATACATCCAAACAATGTTGTGGAAAACATGGCTGTGGCAAGTCATCACCATATCGATAAAGATGCCAAAGACTCCAAAGAATTCAAAGATACAACTAAAGATATACAGCAACTGCAACACCTCCACCAGCTGCAGCAGTTGCAACAACTGCAACACCTCCACCAGCTGCAGCAGTTGCAACAACTGCAACAACAGTTCCAACTACAACAAACTGCCATACAGCCAAATAATCATGGAAATATAAACCTGTTCCCATTGGGCCAATCCATCATACCAAACTCAAATCCGTTATTCACTTTAGCCAACTCGGTATCTAAGCCTGATCCCAATGAAGCAAACTATTTCTTGCAAAAACAGCTTGTGGAATCTGCGCCCAAACCTACAACTGAGTGGGTAAATCAAGTGGGTTTACCAACAAACCCAAACCCTACAATCAACCAGCTGATCCAATTGAATAATTTGAATACTGCATTTAATTTGGGACTACTAAATGGTTCAAAACAAAACCATCTGGTACTAGATACCAACACCAATAATAGCAACAATAACAATAACAATAATAATAACAATAACAATAACAATAACATTGGCATGAATAACATCCCCAACAGTAGTAACCCCAACTACCGACCATCAGCTACCAATGCAACTTCCAAATTGTTCTTTTGCCAACACCCCGATTGTAATAAATCGTTTTCAAGAAAACTTAACTACGTTTCACATTATCAATCAACTCATGAACATAAAAAACCGTTTAGTTGTGAATTCTGTGCAAAATCCTTCGCAAGACATAGTGATAGGCGCAGACACGAAAAGAGTCAACATTCACTGAATGATAATTTCTTCATTTGTAATGGTACTTTAAAGAATGGTGTCAAATGGGGTTGTGGTAAAAAATTTAAACGTAAGGATGGACTAACTGCTCATTGGAAAAGTATAAAGGCGAAGAAGAAATGTTTCCAAAACGTAAATATTAACATTGCGGAGAACATCAAATCAATCGAATCCAACGAACTTAATGAATCCAATAACAATATCGACAATAGTAATGGTATTAATGCTAATGATGCTAATCATAGTACGAATGATAATACTAATACTCCGAGTAACAATACTAATTATAATACTAATAATAATGCGAACGATAATACAAATAATAATACTAATAATAATACTAATAATAATAGTAATGATGAGGATAGTAGTATTAATACTAATAACACTAATAATAATAATGGCAGTACACCAACTGATTCTTAATAACTCTAATGTATAGTAATGAAAACTTGTGTATTTTTAACTCTTCCAATTTTCAATTTTTATCTTTCCATATTTAGTTCGCTGGCATGAATGATTACGACATGAATTTTAAGGGCTTTACACCTAAAAAATCTTCGTCTCTTGAAATTGATCTGTATCCATCAGTCTTTTTTCTTTCATTTTTTTTTAAATAATTGGTCATGTTTAAATATCTACTCATACTCTTTACTTTGTTAACGTCAATTACAGCATCTAAACATGAACAATATCCATTGTCTGAATTGGACAAATCATCATATTCTCCTTATGCAAAAAATGATGTAATCCAGTTACAATGTATTCAAAGACAAATCGATAATGGTGAACATAAATTTGATGAAAATGGTGAAATCATTTATTTACCAGCATTAAAATGTATGGAAACTAACAAACCAATGGAATTTAAATATTCTAAAAATGAAAATTTAAAATGTACCGTTAAATTTGATGATGAAGTTTTCCATCTTTTCCAATTATATCTACATAAAGATGCTCCATTTACTTGTAGATTTGAAGTCAAGCCAAATTCTGGAATTTATATACCAATTGATTTAAGTTTTAGAGGTAATGTTTTAGAATCTCATTTTGATATCGATCCAAATTTAAATATGTTATTCATAACAAATTATGATGACGAAATCGTTTCAGGTACTGCATTTTCATCATCTTTTAATACAACCAAAGTTATCATTGGTCAAAAGGTTGAATTAAACTTCAACATTAAATGGATGAAAATTAAACAAACTTTATATGATGAAACTAATCAATTATTTGTTTCTTGGATTCCTAATGATTATTCAAGTTATTTGTGTTTAATTTACTCCATTGCCGGATTTATTGTTGGTATTGTCTTAACCGTAGTTATAAGTTATAAAAAAATCGGTAAAAAGGTTCAATCTAATTCATGGACTGCGAAAGTTGAATAGGTTTATCTATACATAAATATATAAATACATATATATATAAATACATTTCTATAATTTTTTTATTAATAAATTTAATAGATTCTTCATATCACCTTCTGAATGTTGTATATACTTTTCATCAATAAATTTAATGTATTCACTTTTAACGTTATTTTTAAAATCTTCATCATTTTTGGATTTCAAGTACCAAGATTGGAAATATTTAACATTAATTTGTAATTCATTGATGAAATTTTGATCATTCAAGTCAATATATCTCAATGATAATGTTAATAACAAAATCACACATTTTAGGTTATTTGGGAATCTTTTGTTCAAATCCTTAATGACATAATCACACATATGGGTTCTATCTAAGATATCAAATTTATCAACTATGGAAAGTACCTTGTCTGATAAACTTAAAACTATTCCTTCCTTTTCAGAATCTTCTTTATCCTTTATCATTGTTTCAATAAACACATCATATAATGTCATTATTAAGTCTCCACGTAACACTGGATTATCTTCAACGCTACCTAATGTTGAAACATTCATTTCAGGTAACTTGTTTAATTCACCATTCACCTCATTATCATCTAATAATAAAATATGTTCTTCTTCATCTCCTTCCTTTTTTTCTTGATCTTTTAAATCTTCTAATTGTGCTCTTTCATTAACTAATTTTAATAATTTTCTTCTTGTTAATAATTTACTCAAATAATTTAATTCAAATTTAATAAATTCAACCCAAACTCTTTCTTCGTATAAGTTAAATCTTAAACATTTCTTAAACAAACTTCTTGCACCTTTAACATTTTTATTATATTCAAATTCCCATTTTGCTCCACTTAACCAAATATCAATATTTCTAGGTTTTAATAATAATAATTTAGAGTAAATTTCATAAACAACTTGAACACTTTCTTCACGTCTCGCAAATTTTAAATACTTAGCCCATAATTCTAAATTATTTGGGAATTTATTTGTACCACGTTTAAAAATGAATAAAATTCTTGCTGTAATTGACCATGTACTAACACTTGGAATTTTATCAATCACATCATTCATTCTTTCCATACGCTTTTTCCTTAATTTATTCAAATTTTTCTCAAATTTAATGTATAATAAAAAATCAAATGGTTTAGATCCTCTCCCTGCGATTCTGTGTTCAAAATCCGTTCTACGACGAACAATCATTTTAATTTCATTTTTATTAAATATACCCTTTTTTTCAAAATCTTCTAATTCAGGGATAGATCGTTCAATTGCATATCTTGCTTTATCCGACATTGTGAATGATGGTTGGTTACTGTAGGTATGTTATGTTATATTTATGGAAAACTTTCAAATATTTTAGAGATAGTATAGACGTTTTGCAAAAAAAAAAAAATTTGTAAATTTTCATGTGACGAATTGGAAATTTGAATATTTTTTTTTCATGAAAAACAGGCTGTGTAAACTCTACAATCTAAACGTCGTTTTCTTTGTTTCATAAATAGTAAATAGTTTTTTTTTCTTAATAAATATACAATAATAAAATATACATAGGGGGATATAAATTAGTAGAATTAGTGTCTAACTATCTATTAATTTACAGCTTGACACCATTTTTGCTTTACAAAATAATCATAAATTTTTAATGATTTATTTAGATCTAATTTGATAATTGAATTCAATTGATCTTGATTTAATATACCTCCATTATTTAATAATTCTTTAAAAATCGATTCCTTAATACAAATGAAAGGTTTTGGATATATTCTTAATTCTTGACATAATACTTTTTCTGCTTCTGATAATAAATTGAAATCTGGTGCTTCGGATATATCTAGTGGTTCTGTTAATGAATTATTTAAACCATTTATCTTCTTTTTAGATTTTGAATCAACTGGAGTTGTCATTCTTGATTGTGATCTACCTGAATTCAAAGTATGTCTTTCCTTTGCACTTAAATTATTAAGTAAACTAGAACCACTTGAATTACTATTGATTGAAACTTTGGAAACTCTGGTCATTTTTTCCTTTTCATAATTTTCACCCTCTTCAAGTGAAGTAACTCCATTTTTTCTCCAATTTTGCAATTTATTGATTTTATTCCTAATTTTAAATTCTTCCATAATATCATCTGAAAATTCCTTGAAATCATCAGAATTCATAATTCTTGAAAATGGCTTAATTTTATTAGACAAATCCTTTTCTTCCTTTGAACGTTTTTTATCAATTGCATTATTGGTTTTATAATCCATTAAGTTGTCATTTATCATTAAACGTTTCCTTTCTGCTCTAATTGTTAATCTTTCATTATAAATATGTAAAATCAATAATTTTAATGCTATATCATCTTCTGATTCATCAGGTTCAAATACCATATCTTGAATTACCTTTTCTGCTTCATCTTCTGCTTCTTCTTCAAATTCTAATCTACCAGGCATATATTTTTGAATGTATGAACATAGTGGTTGTGAAGTCAGAATTTTTTTAGGTGGTGGTAATGGTAAATTTTTCCTTTTTTCAAATCTTTTTTTCCTATTATTCAAGAACTCAGTTGTTGAAATTTCTGGAAAATAACTATTTAAATCAGGTATTGGAGAATATTTTGAATTTAAATAATATTTTTCATAATGTTCACCAACTTCGTCTTTCGATCTGCCTTCAATAAAATCGGCAATATCTTGCCAATTACCTAATCCTAAAGTTTGACATCCTTCAATTAATAATAATTCTTCATCTGCACCCCAATCTCTATCAAATATTGGATATTGATGTTGTTCAATAACTTTATAATCATGCCATGGTTTATGTTTTCCTGAAACTTTACCACTCGAGAAACAAGGTACACATAAATCATAATCTTGACATTCTGCACAACTTATTCGTATTCTTCTCGTACAATCAGATGAACAAACATCACAATGAAATTTACCCATTATTATTTACTTATCAAATATTAGCTTTACCTTATGTCTTACTTATCTTATCTAACTTAAATTATTATGATCTAATCAATATAGCGACGCGTCGTTCGTTTTCAAATTTGTTCCAATGATCGTAGTTCACAAATATTAAGGCAGTTAAAACTAAAAGACAAAATTAATCCCTCTTAGCTTAATAATCGAATGTATGTTTGTTGATTTATATATGTATAAAAAGGATTGAAGTAGTGAAATAAATTGAAACAAGCCTTCAAGTCTTGTGATAAATGCCTTGTGAGATTTGTGCAGTGACAAATATTCTATTTTGACTGTTTGAAATTAAAATTCATGCTGTGACAATAATGGCGAAATTAAAAAAAATAACCAAAAATAAAAAAATAAAAAACAAAAAGGGTTTGTCACATTCAATCACGTGCACCACAATAGGGCTTATTTTATAAAAACGAAGGAGAATAAGGCAGTCACAAACATTTTTGCGCGTCAGATGCTGGCCTCAAACCCACGCACACCGGATTCCCTCCATACTCTCAATCGATTATGGAATGCCAATTTTCAATGTCTATTAGAGAATTTTGAAAAATACATGTAATTTAGCTATTAATTTTATAATTACTTTTTTAGATTTAACAAGTCAGTAATAATCATTCAAAATGGTACGTACATAAACTAGTCATCTTCAAACTATTTGAATATTTAAATGGATCCATTAAGAAGGAGATGTTATACGTGTTAAGTACAAACTGAAATTAAAAGATCTGAATAATAAGAACTAGAAATTGTGAAATACAAATTGTTAATCTTAAGCATGAATAAGAATATATATGAGAGTGCTAATTATTAAAATTATAGCAAATAGATGCAATAATATTAAAGTATTACCTACCATAATTAGGATTTTATACCCGTTGAACAATTTAACTTATTGAAATAGATAATATCAAGAGTCATGTTGAACAATCAATTACCCACAAAGATCATGCTAAATAATCCTCTTAACACGTTTGGATATTCCTAAATTAATCAATTTATTATGAATCAAAAATACTAACATTTAATTAAATTATTTACTTGTTAAATTTTAATTACTTTTTATTATTATAGGGTAGAGTTAGAACAAAGACCGTTAAGAGAGCCGCAAAGGTTTTAATTGAAAAATACTATCCAAAGTTAACTTTAGATTTTGAAACCAACAAGAGATTAACTTCTGAAATTGCAGAAATTCAATCAAAGAGACTCAGAAACAAGATTGCTGGTTACACTACCCACTTAATGAAGAGAATTCAAAAGGGTCCAGTTAGAGGTATTTCTTTCAAATTACAAGAAGAAGAAAGAGAAAGAAAGGACCAATACGTTCCAAAGGTTTCTGCTTTAGACTTAGAAAAGAACAAGGGTGCATTATATGTTGATGAAGATACCGATGCTATGATTAAATCTTTAGGTTTCAAGGTCCAAACCAACATTACTTCAGTTTACTCTGGTGCTCCAAGAAGATTCAGAAAGTAAGGAATTTTTTAATAATTTTATAACTTTACATCTGTCTAAATATTATTAATTAGTTAATAAATAAATAAAAATTTTACTTATCAAAATATTTAACAAAACATTTTCAAAAAATAATAGTAACTAAATATATTGTAGCAATGTAGGTTTGGTTAAATTAGTTAATCAATTTCTGTAACAATTTTATTACAGTATTCTTTTAAAATTTCAGATTTTTTAGAGATTTTATCGCTATGATTTTCTAAATTGATTGCAAATTCATCTAAATTTTTTCTTAAAAATTGAAATCTTTTATTAAATTTAACTCTAGCATTAATGACATTTTGCATCAATTTATTATATTCAGAAATGAAAATTTCATTTTGTTCCTTCCATTGATCAAAATTATAATGGACATATTCGAAAAATTGCTTTTCGTTTTCATCCAATTCCAAATTTTCATTATTGTTTTTATTTTTACCCATTATGTCATAATAAATTAAATCTTCACCTTCCATATATTCAAAAATTGGTTTTGAATCAGGTTTGAATTTAATTGGAGTTTTTGGTCTTCCATTTCTACCATCTTCTTCATCTTCGAATTCTTCATCATTCAATGAGCCATCATTTGCATCAGTTGAATTAAAACTTTCATTTTCCTTATTTGATTCATCCATATTTTTGGATTTTGATTTTTTGAAAGATTTTAATAATGTTTGATCATCAATCTTACGTTTACTATTGCTATTTTTTGGATCATTAGCATTTTGTTTGAATTTACGGTTGATACATGGTGATGATGAGAGCAAATTTGAATTTTCATCATTTGACATTTCACTTGAATCCCTAATTTTCAATAATTCAGTTGGTTCTGATGATGATAAACTATGAATTTGCTTATTGTTAATAACATTATTTCTATGATTTGACATAATTTTTTTTGAAATTAAATTCTTGTTACTAATATCTGCATTAGTTCCCTTCGTTAAAAATGTTAGATTCGTTCCAGCAGTATCAACACGACTATTAAACGGACTTGAGAATTTACTACTTAGGTCCTCTTGGTCATCGTTCTCAACATGATTCGCATGTTGATAATGATGATCACTTTCCCTTTCCTTTTCATCACTTTTTTTTTTTAAATCTAAATCTGGAATATCAACCATAAATTCAGAAAGCTTTTCTTTGATGGAATCAGCATTGGAGTTTGGTAATCCCGGTTCCTTTTTGACTTGGATTTTTATTGATGGGTTCGAAATATTAGAAATATTTGAACTTGAAGCACCTGAAGGAATTGATTTATTCTTTGGCTTAATAGGGTTATTATGTTTGGCAATTAATTTACGTGTTTGTGGTACAACTGATTCCGAGGAAGAAATAGAGGAAGAGGAAGGGACCGATCCTGTTGCATTGTTTATTTGTGATGTAGTAGATGGTCTATTATTGCTACTATTTAATTTATCCTTTGAAACCTTAATAGGTGATGTTAAGTTTGGTTTCAAGTTTGGTTTTTTATTGGATGAACCAGATAGTCCAGGTTCTTGTTTAACTTTAACTTTATCCATGATCTTATGAGCCTACTAAATGGTTGACTTTGATTTTGAAATGGTTAGTTTCTAAAGAAATATATATGGACATGTATATAGATATTAGAAACTCCGGAAATCTTTTGCCCTCGATCGTCTGAGCCGAGCAGCTATGCGTTTTATATTTTATATTTTAATTCACTTGTTTTTTTAGACTAATATATATATATAATAGAATAATAAACTAACAAATAACATATCATCATAAAATAAATTAATTAATTAATTAAAAATTCATACTTTTGTAATTTCTACATTTTACATAGTCATTTTTTTAAGTATCCATGGTCATCTAACCATTTTTCAACATCCTTAGAATCTCTTTCAATCCATCCAGCTTTACTCTTAATGGTTTCTAAACTTTGTGCTAAACCTTTATCAAAACCCTTTGTGTTTCTGTCTTTGAAAAATTCTTCAATCTCATGAATTTTTTTGATTGAGGTGAAACCAGAAGTACAAATTTGAACAACTGATCCTAACATTGATAATCCAGGTGGTAACAGTTTATAAATTTCATCCCAATTTGATTTCATCCATGTAAATAATGTTTCAATACCAACCTTGGTTGTTCTCATACCTTGCATTGGAATATAACAATCTTGTGATCTAATTGTACCATCTAATAATAAGCTTAAAACCTTATTTAAAATAATAGGATCTTCAAATCTACCTAATGATCTTAAAACTGCAATTTTTTCATCAATTGATTGTGGGTTATTATAAATGTTAAATAATTCATTATATTCTTTTTCATCACCTTTATTTGCAATATAATTGAAAATAGTTGCTCTTAAATTTGGATTAATGGAATCCTTGTCACCATTAATAAATTTCTTATATGAATCTTTAACAAATGAAATAACCTTTGGATCTTCAGAAGAAACACAGGCAGCAAATAATAATGATTTTAATCTTTGATCTAAGAATGAATCAGTCGACTTAAAGTCCCAACCAATTTTATGACACTTTTCAATAACTAAATCACCAGTTAATTTCTTTAATGCATCTTTGACGTTTTCATCCTCAAAAATCCATGCAGACTTTAAACTGGAAATTCTACTAATAATTTCATCCCAAACGAAGAAAGATTCTTCCTTTTTCCAACCTGAAACCAGGGATAATAAGTTAGAAGTTTTAGAAAATCCTGAAACTGATAATGCACCTACATCTGCAACTAAACCAATTCTATCTTCAACGGATAATTTAGATGATTGAGAACCTAAAATTGCCCACCTTTTATCATCATATAAAACTCTATAAACACCATTTGAATTGCCATTAATTTTAAAAAATTCATTTAACTTAATGTCTTTAATTTCCATTTCTCTTTTATTGAAAACTAATGATTCATCTAATCCATTATCAGTTTTCAAACCAAGGAAAATTGGATAGATTGTAGTATCATCTTCAGGTTTAACATCACCAGTAGTTAAATATCTATGCTGATCAAGAACAATGGAATTATCATTAACTTCATTAACCTTAACTAATGGATAACCAACTTTAGTTGTCCAAATTTTCATTGTTGATTCAACATCTTTACCAGAAACTTTACTTAAAGATTCCCATAATGCTTCAGTTTTAGCATTACCATAAGAATGTTTTTTCAAATAATGAGAGACACCTTGAATGAAAACATCTTCACCAAGCCAATTTGCTAACATTCTTAAAATTGAAGAACCCTTTTCATAGGAAATAGCATCAAAAATTTGATTAATTTCATCAGCTCTCTTAACAGGAACTTCAATTGGGTGAGAAGATCTTAAACCATCTAATGTTAAAGCAGATTGTAATGAATCACCAACGAAATTTTCCCAAACTTTCCAATCTTCTTCAAAATGGTTACAACATTTCCATGACATATAAGTTGCAAAACTTTCGTTAAGCCATAAAGAATCCCAAAAGTCCATTGTACAAATGTTACCAAACCATTGATGTGCTAATTCATGAGCAACAACTTCTGAAACTCTTAATTTTGTATTAACATTTGATTTTGATTTATCAAATAATAAATCCACCATTCTATAAGTAATTAAACCCCAATTTTCCATTGCACCAGCAGAGAAATCATGAATACCAACCATATCCATCTTTGGTAAAGGATAAGGAATATCAAAAACCTTTTCGTAATATTCTAAAGCCTTTGCAGCTAATTCAACAGAATATCTACCTTGTTCTTCATAACCTGGGGTAGTATAAACTCTAACAGGAATATCTCTAAATTTATATTCTGATTCAATATATTTTAGATCACCAACAATAAATGCAACTAAATAAGTTGACATATAAGGAGTTGTATTGAAAACGACTCTTTTAGTAGTTTCATTAATTTCAACTTCATGATTAACATCCATATTAGAAAGGAAAGTCAAATTTTTGTTACCAATCAAATGAATTGTGAATTTTGCCTTTAAATTAGGTTCATCAAAAGATGGGAATGCTCTTCTACAATCAGTTGGTTCCATTTGAGTAGTTGCTAAATATTTAGTTTCACCATTTTCTTGATATGTAGATCTATAAAAACCTGCCATTTTATCATTCAATTCACCAATAAATTTAATGTAAAGTTTAGTTTTTGAATCTTTGATGAAATCATTTTCGAATTTGAAAGTTGTTGATTGATCATCATCATTTGAAGTTACTTCTAATGGTTTAACAATTGAATCAGAGGAGTCGATTACATGATATTCTAATAATTCTAATTCTAAAGTATTTAAGGTAATAAAGTTGGAAGTTTTCTTAACATCTAAATCGATAGTGACTTCACCATTGAATTTGAAAGTATCAAACAATGGTTCAAGAACTAAATTATAATGTTGAGGTTTAACGTTTGTTGGTAATACTTGTCTATCAGGAACGGCAGTTGATGATTGACACATATTTGATAATGTTTTTTGATGATGGCAGATATGATGATACCTTGTAAAGGCAAGGGCAAATTTCGAATGTGGAATTGACTTTTTTATAAAAGAATTCGAGAAATTTGGATCTTTGGGGAGATATCCAGTTGAACGGGATGATTGAGAAAGAGATCGGACAGGGTGTAATCGAGAAGACGTTTTCAAGCTAGACGGTAGTATAGATCTTGATAATAATCTTAACGCTGGTTGGTACATTTTTGATTGAGACTATAAGGTATACAGATATACACATTTTTAGAAAGAAAAAACGGTGATTGATTGAAAAAAGAAGCCGATGAAAAAAAAAGAAAACTACTTCATATGTCAATTATCCAATTCTTTCAATCAAATGAACACCGGAATCGGATTCGACAACATCACTTAGTTCACCAACTTGTAATTGGAATGCAGCCTTTTCGAATGAAGGTTGCATTTCGCCCTTACCGAAAAAACCCAAATCACCACCTTTATCATGGGAACTACAATCGGAATTTTCAATCGCCAAAGATTGCAAGGTAGAATCGCCTCTTTCAATTTCATCCTTGTAAGAGTTCAATTTTTCAATTGCGTCTTCCTTTGAACGGGTTATAATAGGATCTTTCCAAGATGCTGGTTTTCTAGAATTTTTATGTTTTACAAGTAAATGTCTGACCCTGACTTTTTCAGGTTGATGTAGATTATTTGAAAGATAAGTATTTAATTTTGTGGTGTCAGTGCCTTCAGGTGGTGTCCATTGCGAGGTACTGTTATCAGTGTTTAAGAAATATTCATGATTATGAGTTTTGGATATACGTATAGTCCAATTATCAGGTAGTCCAGTGTGAGGATTCATTGTGGCAAATGCGAGGAGAGGAGTGTATTAGTAATAGTAAGTAATTGCTGTTAATGGTATATTTGTCACCTTCATCATCCTTAATCCCATCATTTTCAGATTCAAATTTCATCTCGCGAAAGCCTTTGTTATAAAGGGCAATTAGCAAATGGTACTTACTATACCCGCAACAGGCACTATTACTACTATTATTACTATTACTAATACAAGTACGTTTGAGTGCAATGGGGATCAATAAGGCAGACCAGAAATATGAGGCCAAACAGAGCCGACGCCGTGGATTGCAAAAGACCCGGTTGTACTGCCAGATCTGCGAACGACAATGTTTGGACGAACATGGATATGGACTCCATGTGCAGAGCGAGAGACATTTGCGCAAGGTGAAGGAAGCGTTGGAGCAACACGGCGGGCGGATGGGAGATGTTGTGGGCCATTTTTCGGAGCAGTTTGACGGCCAGTTTGTGCGGTTGTTGCGGACGGCCCATGGGCGCAAACGGGTGGTGCTCAACTCGGTGTACCAGGAAATGGTGGGCGAGAAGGGCGACGTGGTGCATTTGAACGCGACGCGGTGGCGATCGCTGGGCGGGTATGCGCGCTATTTGCAGGGGCGGGCGGGCGTGGACTGCGAGATGGAGGACGGCGTGGGGTGGGTGCGGTGGAGGGGCGAGACGGGTGAGCAGGGGGGGGGGGGGGAAGTC
>JAJMSE010000128.1:0-11789 GCA_030558305.1 Pichia phayaonensis
TCCTCCTCCTCCACCTCCCCCAAGGCTCCTACCCATGCCCCCGCCACTTTTTTCGCCACCCGCCACCGTTTGCCCCCACAAACCGCCTCCCCCGCCAACCGCACCCGCCGCGTCGAACGCACTTGGTCTGGTCGCGAAAGCTTCGCCACAGCGCGAGTTATGGGCCTCCAAAGTGGCATTTGTGCACCTTTTTGCCACATCGTCTTTTTTTCTGCCGCACTTAGGGCTCTGTGTGGAGCGGTGGTCGGGACGGTCTTGTGTGCTGATGCGAACGCACTCACAAGCAGCGCGAATGGTGGGCTGTAGCCCGAGATATGGAGCTGTGTATTTTGGCCATCACAACACCTTTCTGGAACATCAAAACTTCGCCAGCAATGGATTGGCTTTATGAAATGCCTGTTTCGTGAACCGATGTTGCTGGTTCGAACGGTCGTTTTGGTTTGTCTGTAGGATTTTTTCTGGCCGAGTTAGACACACTTTTCTACTTGGGGGGTGGGACATGATGTGCATATTAGTATCTTCGCCCCAACGTTTTGCACAACATAAATCGATTTACTATACAATCCCACTCGCGTACTCGAATGGGTGTCTTGGTATCTCCATAAGATGTTTTCTGAGTGAGTTAGGTCCACTTTTCCAAATAGTCAATGCCACCGCACCTGCTTCAGCCTATAAAAACAATCCCGTAAATAATTCTTTATCTTACACGCCTTTCACTCAGTAATATTGGTAGTTAACTGTTGACTTTTTGAATCTAAACATTATTTCCTAATTGGGAAAAATATAAACCGTTTAAAAAATACCATCAAAATTTTTATATTCTACAGTAATATTGTTGAAAGGAATGCCGTACTGATAACAGACTGGCCGATAACAAATGGACCAATAAACAGATAATAACTTATCTGTTATCTGTTATCTGTTATTTGTGATCGGCTATCTCCTATCTGTTATTTGATATCTCTTATCTGATATCTATTCCTTTATATAATTATTACACATTAGATTACTATTTATAAGGGGTGATAGTTCTCCAGTTATATGTATTTTTGTATTTTCTATAGCTTATTTAATTACCGATTTATCTAATCAATATGGACCCAATTCTCAGAGTTATTGCATTACAACAGTTGCTGTTTTAGTTTTACCCAATCTAGTTTACCAAACTATCATTGGGACATAATATGGGCGTATTTCAATTGTTGTATTGTGATAATTATGACAAAATACCTGTCGTGGGGTCTAAAAGTCTTTTTCGGATATATCCCGTATTTTTGTTTTTCGGGTTTCGGGTGTTTTCACTAACAAAATGTGTCAAAATAAAAAATAAAAAAAATGCGAAATTCACAAATCAAAAATATACACTGTCCAAAACGGTTTGAGACCAACCAAATAAAATTATGGTTGATGTTGATATGTTTGGCTTCTTCATCTACATACTTAAATACATTTAACATTTACCACATTATTTGTACTTTTACTACTACCAGTACAGCACATTTTATTGACAATGTTATTATTATAATAATTAAAACAATTCACCAATGTCCGACTCCAATTTGTGATAAATATTCATATCAATTATTTGTGTCGAACTACAACTAATATATGAATCAATTTATTAGCAACATTATTATTTGCTGTTTCTAATAACAAAATATTTGTTTACAAATTTATATCTTTATAATCTACAATATTATCAGCTGGATTTCCAATTAAATAAATTATGTTGAATTAAAATAAGATGCAACTTGGGATTATTTATCTGCACCTTATCTAAACTGATATACATTTATTGTTAACAATTTGAATACCACCTTGATTTACATATTTACAATGCTTGAAATAAATACACTTTTCATACATGGTTTTTGATGTGGATTATTTCAAACAGTATATTTATCAATATATCATGAACAAATTGGTTATACTTATTATGTCAAATATCAAATGTATACGTTTAACATTTTACTTAATACTACCTGGTTTTAAACAAATTGGAATTCAATTAATGCTTTACTGTGTCAAATACATATATGTATTGTATATAATTGCTAAAACAACTTAATAACATTAGACTATTATTAAACTTGAGCAAATTGATGATCAATTAATATTTCATTCAACAATTTGGTTACTCCATTTATTAAATTAATTATCATTTTATAACTAGTACATCGAGTCCTTCAATATAACTTTATTAATTGATGTTGCCAAATTTTAAACAAATTAACTATCCACCAATGCTAATATATCAAACATAATTATTATATTCATTTTTTAATATCAGTTAAATATACAAAAGACTTACCAATTCATGCTTAGTATATCAAATGAATATCTTTTGTCAGTTTATTTATTATTTATTGCCGGTCTGTTTTAAACATCTTATTTATCATTTAATGTCGGTTAACTGAATAAATTACTTATTATTTAATGTGTCAAATACCTTTGTATAATGTATCTTTCTGCCAAGCACTTTAATAACATTAAATGATTACCAAAAATGAACAAATTGGTTTCAATTTATATCTTTTTATCAAATTTAATATTCAACTATCAATTAATTATTCTATTCACTATCTTTTATTATTATACTCATCAACCTTAATTATAATATTCATCAACTCTAATCAATCTATTTATCTTTAACACCAGTTACTTAAACAAATTAGTTATCCATCAATACTAATTATACTCGTTGTATTCATCTTTTAGTATCAATCAAATAAATATGTTTTGTCAATTTATTTATCATTTATCACTGGTCTATTTTAAACAGTTTACTTATCTTTTAATATTAGCTAATTAGACAGCTTGACTATCACATAGGCATTTTCAAAATTTTAGAAATGTGGAAGAATTAAAGGAATAAAAAGTTCACAAAATAACTAAAATGTTGATTACTTCAATATAGGCTTTATCTTTAATTTCTTTGTCATTATTGCTAACATTTATTTTTGATCGTTTTCTTATCCAGATAGTTGTTGTTTGTCATAAGAAAGTTATAGGGTCCCAGCTTTTGCCACACATTGATGGAAGAAAATGTACTTAAAGAAATCTAATTAAATGCTACAATGAATCATTTTTTCAATCATCTAAATACAGCAAAATAATTGTATTTGAAAAAGTTTCAATGTGGCTTTGCCGTGATGAGAGCCTATGATGCAGGTAATTGCCTGAATTACAAATTGTAAAATTTTAGATTAAACTCAAAACAATTTACAGTTAAAAACAACTAGGGTTGTTCGAAAAGAAAAAAAATTGTGAAACTTACTTTGTGAGGCATCTTTTTGGGAATATTGCATTTTACAAAAAAATTTATCACTTCTTTTGAAATTATTAATAGAACGAATATAGTGTTTAAATGCTTCGGACCCAAAGAACTTTTAAGAATCACACTGCCTATTTTTGGATTGGTATTTTTGCTTATTTTGATAAAATTTATTTATTTACTGGTTTCAAAGGTGTTGATATGTCATGATTCGTTTTGGGAAGAGGTTTTTGAATATGCTATTACTATTAAATAAAATAATTTAAAGAAAAAATAATGAGATTGAAAACAAGATCAAGGTTAAATGACAGTTTTCTTCACATGTTAATGTCCTCTTCTGTTAACTCTATAACTTTTTTAATACAAATATTTTGGTGTATATTCACCTTTCAAAGCTTCATAAAATATGTCAGTACATTCAACTAGACCGGTTTCGGCTACATATTCACTCCAATGGTTAATTAATTCATTCAAAATATCAGGATGTTGTTCTGATAAATCAGTAGTTTCACCCGGATCTTGAGTTAAATTAAACAATTGCCATTTATCTGGACCCATTGGTTTTGGAATAAAAAGAGCTTTGTAGCCATTTTTTCTAATTGCTTGTTGGGCAAATAATTCCCATCCTGTAACTGTTTCTTCAGCATGAACTTTGTCACTTTTATTTATTAAATATGAAACTAATGATGTTCCTTTAACAGGAACAACTTTACGACCTTTGAACTCGGGCGCTGGATGTTCAATACTTGCCAATTCTAACACTGTTGGTAAAATATCCATAACTGTAGTAAAACCATTTTTAATAATACCATTATCTTCATTTTTAATTAAATTTGGATGGCTTATAATTAGTGGACATCTAATTCCCCCTTCTGATGCCCACATTTTATACATATAATAAGGCGCAGTCGCAGCTTGAGCCCATTCATCTGAATACCAAACGAATGAATCCTTTTTACCCAAGTTTTCATATTTATTATCATAATAATTTGATACAAAATGTTGAAACCTTTCAGCAGTTGTTGACATTGCCTCCATCATCATACCTTCAGCTCCATTATCTGACATAAATAAAATAAATGTATTTTCAAGTTCACCTAATTCTTCAACTTTATCAATGACACGACCAATATTTGAATCCATGATTTCAACCATGGCTGCATAAATTTCCATTATTCTGCATTCAATTTTTTTTTCTTCTTCATTCAAATCATCCCAAGATCTATCTCTTTGAGTTTCGACTTTATGTGGATCGATCCCTTCAGGCAAAATTTTAAGCTTAATTGCATTATCTAGTCTTTCTTTTCTTAATTTTTCTGGTCCTTTATCATATACACCATTATACTTAGCAATAACATCTTCATCTGCTTGGTATGGCCAATGTGGAGCTGTATAAGTTAATAATCCAAAAAATGGTTTATCACCTTTTTCTTCAGATGTTAAATAATCAATAAATTTATTTGTAAAATATTCAGTACTATAAAAATCATCGGGAATGTCTGTTGCTGGATCCAATTTTTTACCATTTTCTTGAAAAATTGGAGAAAGAAAATTTAAATAGTTACCATTTTTGTCCTTTGGAAAATATTTGTAATGATTACCTGCACCTGGTAACAAAGTAAAAGATTTGTGGAAACCTCTTTCGGATGGCCAATGTTCAGGTGATAAACCTAAATGCCATTTACCTGAAATAAAATTGTAATAACCTGCATCATTTAAAATTTCAGGTAATGCAGCAACTTTAAAATTAAGATAACCCTCATAACCTGGTTTACCTTCAAATCTTTCGGGAATTCTACTCGCAAATTCTGCCATTTGACCTAAGCCTGCAATATGATTGTCTGTTCCTGACAAAAGCATTGATCTTGTTGGTGAACAAGCAGATGCTGTATGAAAATCTGTAAATCTCAGGCCATTTTTAGATAATCTTTCAATGTTTGGGGTATTTATTTCACCACCGAATGACGAAGTATCCGTAAATCCTAAGTCATCTGCAACTATAATTATAAAATTTGGCCTTTTAGTCATAGTTATTTAACAATTGAGTCGAATCAAATACAACCAAATAAAAACACCTGTGATATGATACGATCTAATTGATCTGACATGGATTGAAACGATTTGAATTAGCTCACATACTTTATTTTAATAAGGTAGATGATGGCCTATTTGAATAAAAAATGCAACTGTATATGGATTTCTTGTGCTTCAAGAAGAGAAAATACACCACAATCCACAATTCATGATCCAAAAACTTGAAAAAGTAAAAATATACTTTCGACGGTCAGATTTTTTTTCAAACGTGATATTGCGGAATTATATTTATTATACTTTTAGTACCACACTTCTTTTGATATATTTTGTGATAACGGCATCCCAATATATTAGCGATAATCTACATTATTTCATGATATACATATAAAATTAATTGATAAAACCAATGAAAAGTGATTAATTTGAGTTTGAAACCTACTTGCTTTATTATTAGTTCGATAAATTTTGAACAAGAAAATAACTTTAATTAATTAAACAATTCCTTAAAATTTATTACACAATAGAGTGAATGAAATAAAATGAAATGTTTGTAAAAATATAGTAAAAAATAAAAACGATTGAAACAAACTGAAATCATTTAAAACTCGGAATCTAATGGAATTATGGCAATTTGAATGAGGAGTATTTATGCAATGGTACAAATACAAGTGTTCCAGTTGATACGTGCGTAAGCCTCAGCTAAAGATTCGTAATCAGCGTTATCTATAATTTCTTGGTTTTGAGTAGCAACAGTTTTAGAGTTCATCTTTTGTTTGTTTGTTTGTTTTGTTTGTTTGGCTTTTTGCTTGTCTTTTTGATGGAGAACAAGTATTCCTGATGGGCAAAAGTCCATACGATAATGGAACTAGTGCTTTTTTATAATAATTTAACCACAAAAATAAAATTACATGTCCACTTTAGATTTAATAAGTAAATAAATCGTATGTGCAAAAAATCAACCTATTAATATGTCCCAAATAGGCAATATTGGTATTATGTTACCAGCCGCTGAATATGTTGGAATCCATGCCAAAAAAAACTAGTGGTCTTCCTTTTTTTAAAGTTCCATTGATGGTGTTATCAGATTATAATTCTGCAGTGCTGATAAGCTATTTTATTTGTCTCATGATTTTTAATCAATATGCATACTTTCAATTGCTAGTAATAACATATTAAAAAAATTGAAATATTGTTTTGAAACCTAGTTTCTGTTTTACAAAGTAACTTTTAAAGGGAAAATCTTAGTTTTGCCTTCCTTCTGCTTGGTCCGTGCAGTATTTACCGATTTTGGATGTTTGATCAAATGCATAGTATACCAACAACTTACCAAAAGTGTGGCGTCCGCCCAAAAAAACGGGTTTTTCCCCGTTGGCGGACAAAGCGGATTTCGGCCCTGGCAATTTGTTTTTTCCCTTAAAATTTGTCCGCTTCAACTTTTCACCTTTTTAATCGTATCAATTTTCACAATTGCCTGTATTTTGACACTCCTATCAATTTTTTGGGTTTGAAGCCACTGAAAAAATGTTCTGCTGATGACTATGGCTCACTCTCAATATTTAAAGCTATTATATTATATTAATGTTACTGTTTTCCACATTTCATACCAATTCCATATACATTCCCTTCTTCCATTTCGTTTGTTTGATTATATCTATGTCTTGTGACTTTAGAATAAATCTTTTGTCTTAGCTTAAAAAAAGACTAGCGAAACTGATTTAAAAGATCATTCGCTCGGTACTGCTAACTCAGATCTAGTTTCAACTTTTTCAAAGGGTAACATTGGAACTGAAGATGATTTAGCTCATGTAAAATATTTTGATGGTGGTTTTGTTGACGTTACTGGTGATGTTGATGAAGTCATGGCATATGCCGTTGAAGCTGAACATGAACACGTCGAACATACTCCAGAAGAAGAAAGCAAACTTTTATGGAAAATTGATCTTTACTTGTTACCTTTAATTTGTTTATTATATGCAATTCAATGCATAGATAAAGTTTCAACAGGTTATGCTGCAGTTATGGGTTTGCGTGGCTATTATCACATGCATGGTGATCAATATTCTTGGTGTGGTTCTGTATTTTATTTAGGTTATTTGATCTTTGAATTCCCTATGGGTTTAGCTCTAGAAAAACTTCCAGTCGCAAAATTTGTTTCAACTAATATTATTCTTTGGGGTTTAATTATTTGTTTATATTCAGTTCCTGCAAGTTATGCTGGTTTTATCACTTTAAGAACCATTTTAGATATTCTTGAATCAGCAGTTACACTTGCAATGGTCATTATTACTGGACAATGGTACAAAGCAGAAGAACAATTTATTAGAAAAGGAATTTGGTTTTCTTGTAATATTTTAGGTGTTATTATGGGCAGTTCTATTGCTTATGGTTTAAAAACAAGACCAGCATACTATTCAATGGAAGCTCGGAAAGTTTTATTTATTGTAATTGGTTGTATGACGATTTCAGTTGGATTCATGTTTACTTTACATATACCTAATTTACCTTTTAAAGCTTGGTTTTTAAAACAACATGAAACAAAACAAGCTGTTTTAAGAATTAAAACAAATCAACAAAGTTTTGGTAACAGAACTTTCAAGTTTCATCAATTCAAAGAAGCAATTTTAGATATTAATACATGGATTTTCTTTTTTTTCCGTTGCATTCCAAATTCCAAATTCCAACTGGTGCTTTGACTAATTTTGCAGCTATTTTATTAAGTGAAACTTTTGGTTATTCTGCAACAAAATTTTTATTGATGAATATGATTGCAGGTGCTGTTGTTTTTGCAGGTGTCACTTTGCTCTGTTTTTTGAATGTTTTCATCAAACATTAATTAGCAATTGCTACAGCTGTTGTCTTATTCAGTTTAATTGATTCTTGCATGCTTGTGTTCCTAATGTAAATTCCACATGCAAGATTAGCAAGGTACTATCTTTACAATCTCTCTCCAATTGGTATGATATGTTGTTTACCTTGTTTTACATCAAATATTGCAGGTCATACCAAAAAATTACTGTCAATGCACTCTTTTTAGTTGGTTATTCAGTTGGTAATTTAATTGATCCACAAAAATTCATTGCAGCACAAGCACCAATGTATATAAGTAGTCAAATTGCCATGGTTGTTTTTTCTTCAGTGCTTATTGCGTGGATCTATTACAATTACTGGATTGAGAATAAAAATAGGGATAAATTAATGGCTGAAGGTAAACCAGAAATTCCACATATTGATAGCTTTGAATCTACTGATTTAACTGATAAAGAAAACGTTTTCTTCAGATATGCATTTTACTTATTATAAACATTTTATAGGGTTGATTTTTGTATAAATTTACATTTTTTCTTAGAGTTTAACATAACACTTTCGTATAATTTTAATGATAATAACTAATATTTTGAGCTGCTATAAAACCATCACAAAACAGCATTTGGCCATTCCCATTAAGCAATTGATGCTTATAATGCAATTAACTATTTTCTCAATTACTATGTTAATTAGTTTAAGTAAAACTAAAAGTCATGAAAGTCAAACAGCATCACGTAAAGCTGTATGAGAATAATCTTGCTGTGCCATGTTTTATCAAATATAACTTTAATTACGACGACTCGTTCAGTTATACACTAATTTGCATGATACTTAATCTTAGCGCATTTAATAGTAAATTTTAAATTTAGCATAATAAACAATTGTATATATATAGTGAACAGTTGTCTTTGTAGTTAACAGATCTTGGTAGTAATAAATTGAGCTACTTGGTGACGTCTGTTTTAGGAAGCTGAAGCCTTTAGATTATTTTTCTATGGCTTCAAAAGCAAAATTTGATTTTTCCTAAAGCATTAGTTATTGGGGTTTTTTTAACAAGTAAATTAGAGATGATACAACTTCAAAGCCTAAATTTGTTCAAAGTTTTGTCATATATGATGAATCTAAACAATTGAATTTTTAAAACAAGTAAATATGGAACTTAATTCAAGTAATGATATTTATTCCTAAATACTAAAACAATTTCAGTATATCATTTTGAAAGAAAACAGTTTAAAATAAATAAAAAATTAGTAAATATTAAATAAATCTGGAATAAATGTGGACGAAGAACACTAAAATTATATTTCTGCCAAAACAGAAACTTTTGAGGCCATTGTAAAAAAACTATATTTTTTCAATTTCGCATAAGTTTTTGCAAAAATATTTTCACATATCGGATAAATTTGGAGAGTGGGATTTCTTGACATCTTTAGAATCATAAAAACATACTGAACAAAAAGTACATATAAAATTTTAAAAAAATATCTAAAAATATAGATTTCAAATTATACATTTCGTTCTTAAACATCGTATTATATCAATTGATTTGTTTACCAGAATAATAGAATTTATGATTATGTAACAATTAAAAGTAATAATTATAGTTGATAATTATAGTTGATAATTATAACAATTAATTTCACATGAAAACAGTCTTTTAACTGGACAAACTTATAAATTAAAGCCACATTACAATTTTTTATTCACAACCTTCTATACTGTTTATGTTGCTGTTTATTTCTTTCCTTTTTCTATTTCTAGTTCTATTTGTTTAATGAACTAAATATCTCATTTAATTGAGCCTATAAATACTTGATATAATTCAGAAGTCGCATTTTAAATAAGACTGAAATGATTCATTATTCTATTAGACCATAAAATTGAGATATAACATTGTAAAGCAATTAAACATTAAAAGTAAAAATCGATATTTAAATTTTTGAAATACCATAAAGAAGATAATATAGTTAATTTTATTAGGTGGTTCTTTAGTGATATGAATGACATTATGGAAGGATATAATATATTATTTGATAACAATCATACTAGGATTTGGAATAATTTTAAACAAAAAACAAATTCTTTTTAATTTTTATAATGTTTGTTAATCCAAAAGCTTTAAACTATTCAATAAGTATCAATTGTATATTTTAATTGATAACCATTGACAATCTTCATCTGGGTTTTATTAATTATTGTGAAAACGTTTGTATGGATGCAGAAATTAAAATAACATAAAGTCCAATCATTGATGTTTGATTGGTATTCCTAACAAAGAAATAACGTGAGTGATAATAACCGTAGAGAAAAACAATATTATATCTATTGCATCGGCTAATAGAACAATGATATTATAGTAAAGGACATATTGAATAAAATCAACAATAATTTTGAATGTAATAATCACCTAAATGAAAACAAAAGATACACCATAAATAAATTATGATTCGTATACTGCAAATATTATTATAACAATTTCATAACCCAAACATGCTCAATAGTATTATAAATAATTTGATACTCTTGAAACTTCAAGTGTCTTAATCTTCTTGGTAAAAAGAAACAAAACAAAAGTCTATTTGAAACAGAATTTCAAGACTAACCTCAAAACACCAATATAATGATGATAAATTGAAAGTATTTATTGAAAATACGCAGTTAATTCGTATGCCTACTATTGAAGGTTGTGTTTTTGAAGGAATTTAACCCTAGTACATTATTAAATATAATATCTTTGCTTATTGGAAGCATCTGCTTGTCATATATAAGCATTTAGAACAAAATTGAAAAATAACCTTTATTTATTAAAATCGTGGTGTTTTAATTGGTCTAATATTTGTTTATGTCTCTTAACTGTTTTATTACCGTAATAAACAACTTGTTTGGTTAACGGAGCACAACCAAAACACTTGCACATGGTTCTCTTGTCCGAAACAAAATTGCTTAATTGTGGTGATGTGCTCTTTAGTTTAATTTATTTTATATAACTGCAGAACTGAACCCCAAATTAAGTGATTTCAGATAATAAGAAGTGTGTTCGTAAATTGTGTTGGGCAGTTATGAAGGCATAAAAATAGAGAAGAGGAAAGGAGGAGAAAGAAAAGATGCAAACAAAACATTGAGAATTTTGGTGAGACTTGAAATTTTCATGTTTACGTGTGTTACTCAATAGACAAAATACAATTCATTTTCATGAAACCAGTTATAAATTATATTTTAAATAGATGTTATAAAAATTTACATAAACCTCTGGCTAGGAATTAATATTTTCAAACTATAGTAAAATGAATTTAAAAACTGCTCGTGATTAGGACCTAGTATAAAATAAATGCAAAAGTTTAATCTTAATCAACCAACGTTTTCACCCTACCTTTACTGCAATCAACTGTCTTCCTCTATTTAATTGATGTTGATAACCAATGTGTATTATACATTAGACGAAATGTTTTATTCCTATTTAAAATTATTAATCATTAATTAGTTCAAAAAAATACTATAGTGAAAAACAATTTTGGCAATTAGAAATATAATGGAAATTGTTGGTTATTAATTTCAAACAGTGTTGTAATGCATTAACTCTGAGAATTGGGTCCATATTGATTAGATAAATCGGTAATTAAATAAGCTATAGAAAATACAAAAATACATATAACTGGAGAACTATCACCCCTTATAA
>JAJMSE010000012.1:0-201576 GCA_030558305.1 Pichia phayaonensis
ATACCAGTGAATCCACTTTTATTTAGATTGTATAATTGCTTCGAATAAGGGTTGCTTAGTTGAACAATAACTAATCAATCCACGTTGCCCACCAGCGCATAGTTGATTGCTATAACCGTATATTAGTAAATTGTATCTTAGTTCGTTTTCTTACAAAGATTCAATAATTAGTTTCCTATTAAGCAAGTACGGAAAACTTATTTACAATTTCTGTTACCCTATCGGCCCCAGCTCCGATAAGTTCACATACGAGGATATCAGCATTATGCTAACCAATAACAAGAAACACCGATATTGACTTAACATATGCTAAGTCCTAGATGTGACTTAAATATATCGAAGGGTTACTCTCACTTTCTGGTAATTGTAAAGCTATTTAGATTTTGCTTAGAATCAACCTTGAAATCAACAACTTTAATACTACTAGTATCGTTACTACTAGTACGCGTCAATTAGAGAACTCGAGTCGGTCTTAAGTTCTGGTATACGATTATCTCAGGTCCAATCAGGTTAAAGTTTCTGTAAAAGAGTTTTCTTTACTTGTTAAATAGAAAACTAATTATTGAATCTTTGTAAGAAAAAACGAACTAGGATACAATTTACTGACGTACGGTTATAATAATCAAACTATGCGTTAGTGGGCAACGCGGATAGATTAGTTATTGTCCAACTAAACAACCCTTATTCGAAGCAATTCTACGATCTAAATAAAAGTGGATTCACTGGTATTTATACACGTTTGCCCGCCGACATGGAACCACTCACTCGTCGACTATTCTTTAACTTCTGCTATATGCTTCATTAGGGACTAGACTCCATTGGATATTTACATTATGACGTTCGATTGATGTTTCCATGCATATGGCATACGGTAAAACTACGATTTATTATCTGGTTTTTATATATGAACTATATAATTTATTATTTAGTCAATTTGAAAACCTGTTAACTAGAACGTCGAGTGCTCTACAGGGAGTAAATACAAGCCATATTATCAAAATCATTAGAAATATTGTTCATAGATATATATATATATATAAGTTAGTTAGTTACATAGATACACCAATATGATTGTAATTTACCGCTTGATCAACATTCCAAGCAATTTCCTTTTGTAAATTTGAATCATTAATGTATTTGTTAATCGAAATTCCTGAAAAATTAATTACATTATCTTTATTTAACAATGCGTTTACCAGATTATTTAATCTAGCATCTGATTCATCCTTCAAATCATATTCAATTGAGATTATACGCCCTTTGTCTATGTCAAATTTAATATATATTGAATTGTTATCTAAATTCATTTCAGATTGGAATCTTGGAGTTTTACCAAATATCCAATTCCAATCCTTTAATTGATTGTAAGTCTCCATGATTTCATCTGGAAAATCCACTAAATCATCTATTTTTAAAATTTGAGATTCAACATTACCAATTTTAATAAGTTTTAAGTTGTCATAATTCAATTTATCTATTTTTTTTGTTAAATTTGTTGGTAACCCAAATTTGTTAACAAATGATTGATTACATAAATCAATAAACTTATATGGATCAATATTTGTATTTACAACGGGACTAGGAATAGAATCAGTTGCTCTATCAATTATACTTTGTTTTCTATTTGGGTCTAATTTTAATAATTTACTTAAATTTTTCAAATTTGAATTTAATAACATTGTACCATGATGTAATGACTTACCTCTTGCAATTTGATATGCTGAGCCACTGACTTTTTTAGAATCAGATTTACGTACCATATCACCCTTAGCATTCAAATCTAACTCAAACAAATTCAACGAAGGATTTGAATTAGTATAACTATTCCAGTTTTTAATTAACTCAGATGTGAAGTTAGTACGTGAAAAGTCATCCTTTGAACACATAAAGGAAAAATTAAAATTACCCAAATCATGAACCACCGTACCACCGCCGGAAAATCTTCGTAGAATTGGTGTTGACAAATTTGAAGCTAAACGTAAATTAATCTCTCTAAAAATATTTTGATTTTTACCAAGCACAACACAATTTGAATTTTTATACAGGAACAAACGTTTGCAAAATTTATTTACCGGATCCTTTGGATTTGGAATATTATCATAAATATATTTTTCAATGCTTAAGTTTAGCCTTGGGTCATTTAGTTTGGATATTACAATTAATGGTAATTCTGTATTTATTATATCCTTTAGTTGTATTAATTTGGGAAGATAGTTAACTAGTGGAATATCATCATTTTCTAAAAATGAAGTAATCAAGTCAGGTTCTGTTGAAATAGGGGCTGGTGGTACTATCGGTTCAGGTGGATGTGTGGGTATCTCTGATGATGCTATATCTAAGGGAGTTGATGGATTGTTAAACATTTGAGATAAGTAGTCATCCGTCGTCATAGTTGATAGCTTATTTGATGGCATAGCAGCATGACTACTGTTATTTTCTTGTTGCATCATTTTCATAAACTGTTCAGTTGTCATAGTTTGTGGTTCATCAGTCGGAATGTACGGAGTGTTCAATACATTTTCATTAATTTTCATACTTGAAACATCACCATTAGTGTATACTGGGATGTCTGATAAATCAAACGGATCATGAACTTCATTGCTATTATGCGGGTTATTGATGTTATCTATTTCCTGTAAAGTTTGCAGATCATAAAAGTCTCTTAAGTTCGGATCATGGTTTAACGTATCTGCAATATCCTTTGAATTGAGGTCATAATGGTCTTCAGAGTTTTTTTTGCCAGTGGAAAGAGTGAACCCAGGGGGGACAGAGTAGTATCTGCGTGAGACACCAAAGAGACGGGTTAGCATGAATGAAACTGGGTACAGAGACAGAAACCCCAGCAACAAAAACTGCCAATACAAGAATAATTACCGGATCCAGACAAGGGAATGGAAAATCGCACAATTCATGTCCATTTTCCCCTTCCCATTCCCACCTTCCCAGGTTTCCACTTTCCCACTTCTCCTCCTTCCACCCTCCCACCACGCGATTCTAGATCCCACGGTGAAACACAAACACAGTCGGTGGCAAAATCGCGCACTTCACCAAAACGGCAAAACATCAACAACGCGCCACCCCACGGTGCATTTTCCAATCTTGACCAATCCTTTCCTATAAAGAGCATCAGATTCCCGCTGTTTCTGTTTAGTTTGTTTATTCTGGACTTGTTGGTTTTTGTTCTTTTTCTTTCTTCTTATTCTTCTTTCCCCAGAATCACCCACCTCAGTCTTTCACTTAATTATCACAATGCAATTCTCCGTCGTCTTATTCGCTGCTTCCGCTTTAGCTACCTCCGTCTTAACCAAGACTGCAACTTCCACCAAGGCAGAAACTATCACCTCATGTGATGAATCCGTTACCAAGTGTCCAGCAAGAAACTCAACCATCTCATCTACCGTCTCTGACGCAGGTGCAGCTGCACACGGTTCTTACTACGCTGCAGGTGCTGCTGCTTTAGCTGCAGGTGCTTTATTAATGTAAGTTAGTCATTATTAATATTACACTATTACCACTACAAAATTATCTTTATATACTTTTTTAGCTCATTTTAATTATACTTTGACAATAGTATAGCTAACTTTTGTATTATTATTATTATTAATTTACTTCAATAGTATAATTAACTTATGTATTATTCCTAAATTATTTATTTATACATTAATATACCATTGAATCTAATTTTCAAAATCTATTATTCGCTAACGAGATCTTTCGCACCCCTCATAATTTAAAGATTTTATCCTGTATGCACTTTTTTGTCTTTCGTCTGTCATTTTTTTTCACTTTTCCCGTTTTTTTTTTGTTTGGCTGTTTCTTTGAAAAATAACCTATAATTCCACGTGACCGCTTTTTTGCGGTAGAAGTTTAATTTTCAGCTTTAGCCGCACAACTCAGGCCTTACCTAAAAAGTGAACAAAAAATTACTATGACTAGCAAGTATCTAAGTACACAAAGCAAACTATCTTTTATAAAACATCAAAGCTTTTCGAGATCATTCTCTTCAACCATGTTGATGTATAAAAACCTTCTCCACAATTCACCAGCTTCTATCAGAATATTTTCAATATCTCTGTTCGATTTTCGAGTAGTAAGGACCATATCCATATTATCGTTATCCGTAGTAGTATTATTGTTATTGCTATTATTGTTGTTTAAATTTTCGGTAGTTTCATTTGATTGCAACTTATTACATTCCCTTGTACTTACAAATGAACTGATTTCTCCAGAATCTGTTCTTAAACTTGTTAATCTATTAAATAACGTTTTAATTTCTGATTGATCTAATTCGGAAATGGTGTATTCTTTACTTTTTAGAAATGCTAAACTTATGAAGATTATTTCAACATGTGGATGGACTTTAGAAAATGGCAATTCTAAAATTGGTTCAATATCTTCCAATGGTGGTAATCTATCCCCATAACCGATAATATTATGGTTATTATGGTTAATATTATTACCAACACCAGCATCAGTATTCAATTCAGAATCACATAATATCAATGGTGTTTTTGGTGAATTTAATAATGTTGTACCCAAAGTTGGGGTTTTTTCAATTGAAATCGACGGGCTTCTTTTAGACATTAATGTCAGAATAGATAATGATCTATCATGTTTATCAATATGCTCATCAATTATGTCATCATTGTCCAATCCACCATCTTCTTCATCAATTGCCAATTCGTTTTTATTCCTTTTTTCATCTTCATCGTCATCTTCAACATTATCCATCGGATTCCAGAATAAATCTTGTCCTAATAATCCAATTTGTTCAGGGGATAATTCATATAATTCTTTCATATCACTTTCAAAATTTTTGTAGTTTGTTCTGTATCCTAATAACAAATCCCATATTCTACCACGATCATACCTTGACCAAACTTTACTACCCGAGAATTTCAACCACCAAATCATCCAATCCCCATTTAAACAATCTTCTTCTGTTAAATGGTTATGAAGTTCAGGTAATAATTTTCTCATACCAAAAAGAAAAAATGATATTCTATCCATTATCAACCCCCCAGTGAATGGCAAACTTGATAATTGTTTTAATTCTTTTGAGATTGAAATTTTGGATTCATCTTTAGTCTCTCCATTTTTAAGTTCTTCGTTTTCCTTTTCTTTATTAAAGTTTTCAATTGTTGAAGGATCAGGTGAATGTAAAATTACCAAAACCATTCTTTCATAAAGTTCAGCAAACGTCATTTCTTTAAATCCATCATTATTTGGACTGTTAGTTAAACTTGCCAATGGTGTAACCGAATCCGGTGATACCGATGAAAATTGGGAATCAAAAATTGATGATGATTCACTAGTTAAATTTGAATTATTAAATCTTTCAAAGTATGAATCATTTATGTTTCTTAATTTTGTACCATTTTTAGCAACATCGTCACGACCACATAAGACAAACTGTGAATTGACCAATGGCGGCATCCATTCTGCCAATCCTAATGCAATCCAGGTTAATCCCGAATTGTAATTTACGATTGACCCCCATTTTTTTAAAAATCTAATAATGGCATGCTCAATTACGTCGAATATCTTAGTTTGAATTTCATATAAATCTTTAATTTCATTGCTTAGTACCTTTGGAACATATCTTTCTGAGGACTTGAGGTATTTTCTTAATTCGAATTTGATCTCTTTAATGGGTATTTTATAGTTATCATTATTATTGTTATTGTTGTTAATTTGGGTATCATTATCATTGTCGTCATCTCCTTCTGCATCTTCATCTTCATTAATATCAATTTCAATATATGGATTTTGAACAAATGGATGATATTTTAATAAAACAGGCCAAATTTTATATCTTAAATGAGGTGGCAAACCAGATTGTCTTGCAAGCATGGCTAGGCCTGTAACGTTACGACTTTTTAAAAATTGTGAACATAATTCAACAAGTTCTGGAATAGCCGAAATTGGCAACTTACCAGTATATGGTCTACCCGTATACTTTGATGATGCATTTGACACCGAAATCGATGAGGTGGCTGATAATGATGGTGAAACATTGTGATTTGAAAATGGATGTGGGGGTGGTTGTTGGTGATAATAAATAGAAGAATGATAATGAGTAGCATGGTTGTTCTGTAGCGTTGCTAATGAATCTCTTGAATTTGGTAATTCGAAATCCTTTGAAGTTGGAGAAATGTTTCCATCAGCGTTTGGGAATGTCATGTTCGTTTATAATAATGATAATAAAATGAGAGTTTTCGTTATTTTTAAATTTTGTAAGCTATCTAAACGTTATATTTTGAATTTGATGCACTGTAGGAAAGTTAACAAAATATTTTTTTTGAATATAATTTTAGTAAAGGAGATAAATAAACGCAATATAATATTTTAATAATAATAAATTTTGTAATGATAACTTTTGCAATTTGTGATTCTGTATGTCTATTATGGAAAATATACAAAGAGAAGCACAATTATTTTTAATTTTATTTAAAAGTTCAAGTTGAGTATATAATTAAATAATCCACTGATACGAATTTAAATCGAAATTTAAGATTTAAACCAAATTAATTGAATTTAATTGCAGCTACGGGATAAACAGGGATGTTGAACCTCAAAATGGAAGTTTTTATAGGAGTTGGAAGTAGCTAAAGAAGCCTAGGCGGGAGATTGCGAACCAATTGGCAAGGAGGAAAAGAATTTTTTAATGGAATGGAATAAAATAGCAAAAAAAAATCGAATAAAAAAAAACTTCTTTGAACATTAGCTGTTGACCCCAAAAAGCTTGAAGTTCTGAAATTTTTGTCTTTTGACAACTATTTTTTTTTTTCCAATTTTTTATTTTTAAATTTCCTTTTCTCCAACTTTTCTATTTTTTTCGGCGGCAAATTTTGGCACGTCGTCGTCGTTTCCTTTTTAGGAAAGATTCTGATTCTAGTCAATTGAACTTTGCCACTTGCCTCCCTTCTATCGCAGGAATATCTCTCTTATTACAGCAACACCACCGTTACTTTTATTAAAAAGACCAGAAATGTCTCAAGATTTGCAATTAATTCAAAAGGTTGAGCTTCGGTTTGTATTGGCAGAGTCTAGCGGAAAATTCCAATCTGCTTTAAACATTTACCTTGCTCCATTATTATTGAAATTTGCAACAAATGATAAACAAGTCAAATTACAATTAAGCAAAACTATCAACTTTTTATTATCTAAGTTCAATTCAACCCCTGAATTGAAATTTCCCGTATTTGCATTGATAGATCAAACTAAAAAACCAAATTTAAAACCATACCAAGATGCAACATTGGTCCAGTCTTACTCACTTTTATTCTTATCAAAGGCAATTCCTAGATTATCTAATAGTGAATTATTAGATCTTTTCCCTAAAGTATTAGATAATATTTCAAATTACAAAGATACCGTGTCTGCTAGAGTGTTTAATATTTCATGTAAAATTTTAAGCCTTCTGTCTGATGATGACATTACAAAACTGTCATCGGTGCTATCAACCTTGGAAAGTGAAAGTGATATTGAATTTTTAATTGAAAAGTATTATAAGTTTATGTTATTACATTCAGTCCCTCTTGGTTCAAATGGCGTGATACCAAATAATATTTCACAACCTGGTCTTTCACAATCTGATTGTTCATTCTTTTTTTATTATGCAGGTGTTATTTTTAACTCTTCAACGTTAACAGATTATAAATTTAAAATCCTAAAGTTATTAGAGCCAAATGAAATGGTAAAGAAATCAATTGTCCTAATTTGTGCAAGCACTGATGGTGATTCTAAAATTTCGTCTTATGCATCAACTTGTTTAAAAAGGATTCTAATTGATTATGAAGATAAAAAACTAATTGATAGTTTAATTCTACTGGCTGCTGGTGATGAAAATATTCAACCTTGTAAGTCACAATTACAAGAAAAGATCTTGCATATTTTATGTAAAAGTAAACTTGCAACAACTAATAATTCAATTGAAAAAATTTCTACAATCGGTCTTAACTCGCCAAATATCAGACTTAAACAAGCGACCGTTTCGTTCGTTAGATGGTTCACAAGTATTAATTCACTAGATGATACAAGTAATGATACTGTTTCAAATATTGCAAAACAAATACAATTGTATTTATCCGATGTTTCTTCAGATAAGACTAATCCAAATTATTTGTCTAATAGACTGTTTCAATATGAAACGTTGGGTTTATTATGGAAGAAATCAAAACATTTATTAACTGTATTACACATTGAATTTTTAATTGATATGTTAAATAAGGATGATAAAGAGTTGCAACCAACTATTTTGGATTGTCTTTTTGGTTTAACAGATAACTTAAAATCTTTATCCGCAATAGAAAGAATAAGATTAAAAGAGATGTTTATTAATCTTTTCCAACAACCAAATGATATTTCATCAACCAATGCGAATATTAATCAACTAAGGTTTCTTGGTGTAAAATATATTAATGCATTATACGGATTCGATGATGCTCAAGCAAGAATTATTAATATACTGGGGCAATCGAAAAACGATAAAATTGAAACTATAGAAGAATCGAAGAAAGGCTTAAATCCTTACCTATTTGCGTTGAGTAATAACACGATCTCTGAAAAAACAGTTGAATTTCCATCGTTTAGTCTAACGATTAATTATATTTTGAGATATCAAAATATAATTAATTTGGACGTTGCACTAAATTTTGCGATCCGTTGTTTAATTATGAACTCAATTTCTAATCATGATACGATTGTTACGACTGATCAGTATTGGGAGACTAGAATTGACAAAGCTTTAGAAATTGATCACACAGTTAAAGATTTACTTGTCAAAAATTTACAAGAATTCCATGATTTGGGTGATGATATTACTTCTGATTTTGACGACAGTTCTTTAAAACAATTTATTGATTTATCGTTTAAGTACATTATTGAATCAAATAGTGTATCCGTTTTATCTTTATTGACTAAAATTGTGACATTATGCCCAGAGTCGGTTACAAGTTCATTAACTAATCATATTCCAGCACTATTAACTAGTGGCTCAGCATTTGTTTCACACGAATCCTATCATTATATTTCTCAACTCACAGGTCTTATTTGTACAACTTCAAGTGTTAGTGATGATGAAATTTTGAATTTCATTGATATTTTAATGAAACAAGAATCAATCTCATCTGTTGCTGCTATTATTTCGAGATTAACATTACGTAATAGAGCTAGTGTAATAAGGGAAGAGTTGTTTACAAGGGTTTTAGAATTAATTGAGAAACACCTGAATCTGACATCCACAAAATCAATGAAAATTTCATTAGACGCAATTTCTGAACTCTCAATGTTTAATTGCTTAGGTCCGACGGTAAAATTGTCACAAAGTGTCGACTCATTCAAAGCTAAGGTTATAGAAGTATTAAGGCCATTGGTCAAAAAGTGTTATGAACCTGCAGTGTATACCTGGTGTTATTTGGCTTTAACAGTCAATAATTCTGAATTTTCAACTCAAACACCAACACCGTTTGAAGAAGTCATATATGAAACACACACTGCTAAGCAAATGGACAATTTATTCGCAACTGGTGAAGGCTTAGCAATTTTAAGCGATGGATGGGCTTCTAAGAATATGAAAGACCTAAATGACATTTCAAGCATTCCATCACCGACTGGTCTTAATCCGAATAGATGTCGCGTTATCTTGGATCAAGTTTTAACATATTGTAAAACTACGAAGCCAAATTTAAGAAAAGCTGCATGCATCTGGTTACTTTCACTTGTTCAGTATTGTGCAGATAAAATAATTCTTGAAAGAATTAATGAAATTCAAAGTGCATTTATGAGATTTTTATCAGATAGGGAAGAAATCATTCAAGAGGCTGCATCAAGAGGTTTAAGTATTACATATGAATCTGGTGGTTATGAGATTCAAGAAACTTTGGTTCATAATTTATTGAGTTCCTTCACAGATTCCAATAAAACTTCAAAGGAATTGATGAATGGTTATATTGATAATGAGACTCAACTTTTTGATGAAGGTGTTTTAAACACAGGAGATGGTGAATCCATTTCAACTTACAAGGATGTTTTGAATCTTGCTTCTGAAGTCGGCAATCCAGGACTTGTTTATAAATTTATGTCACTTGCAAAAAATTCTGCATTATGGTCATCAAAAAAAGGTATTGCATTTGGCCTAAGTGCAGTTTTAGATAAAGAAAAATTGGATAAATTATTAAAAGAAAATCCAAAACTAGCAGATAAATTAATTCCGAAATTATTTAGATATAAATATGATCCAAGTACCTCAATTTCACGAACAATGAACAATATTTGGGATAGTTTAATTTTAGATAATAAATCAACATTGGACAATAATTTTGACTCAATCATTAAAGAAGTTTTATCGGGTATGGGTAATAGAGAGTGGAGGATTCGTGAGGCAAGTACAGCGGCACTACAAGATTTGTTAAGACAATGTGAATTTGATAAATTTGAAAATGATTTAGAAAAAATTTGGATGATGGCATTCCGTGCAATGGATGATATTAAGAGTTCAGTCAGAAAGGAAGGGACATCATTAACTAGATTTTTAGCAAGTATTATGGTTATGAAATTAAATAATACATCAAATAAAATTAACCAAGAAACAATTCTAAAACAATTAGTCCCATTTTTCTTAGGTGATAACGGTTTATTAAGTGATTCAGAAGATGTTAAGAAGTTTGCATTTGACACTCTTATGAAATTAATTTCTACGTCATCAAAAAGTTTAAAACCGTTTGTTTCAGCAATAGTTAGACAATTAATTTTGCTAATGTCGTCAGTTGAACCACAAGTTATTAATTATCTCACATTGAACGCCGATAAATATAATCTGAAAGTTGAAGATATTGATTCTCAAAGATTGGGTATTGTTAGCAGTTCTCCAATGATGGAAGCAGTTGAAAAGTTAGTGGACTTATTAGATGAACAAACAGTTCCTCATTTTATTGAAGAACTTGGTATTGCAGTCAAATCATCAATTGGTTTACCATCAAAGGTTGCGGGATCAAAAGTTATTGTTATCATGGTTTTAAGACATTTTTTCATTGTTTCAAAATATGGCGATCAGTTATTAAAGATTGCAAGCGGTCAATTAAAGGATAGAAACGAAGTAGTTGCTAGATCTTACGCTATTGCATGTGGTTATTGTGTTAGAATTGCTTCGATTAAAAAAATTGAGTCTTTTGGTAAAAAAATAACAAAATATTATTTTGAAAAGAAAACCAATGAAAGCAGTAGTGACGATAAATTAGCAAAAATTTCATCAGTCGCTTGTGAATCAGTTTCAGACTTTGCAAACGATAAGTTTCAATCCATAAGCGCAATATTTTTACCATTGGCGTTTATTGGCAAACATGATCTGAATTCAGAAATTTCTAGTAATTTCAATAAAGTTTGGTCAGATTCTACAAGTTCAAGTGTTAATGCCATCAAGCTTTATTTTCCAGAAATTGTTGCATTAGTAAAACTTCATATTCAAACACAAATATTTTCACTAAGAAAGACAATTGCATTATCGATAATTGAAATTGTTAATATTTTGGACACAAAAATTAATGATTTAAATCCGTCACATGTTAAAGAGCTTTATGATGTTTTGTTAGAATCATTAACTGGGCGTATTTATGATGGTAAGGAAGAATTATTAGATTCTTTGGTTAAATTATCATGTAAATCTCAGAAATTCTTAATTAATAATGATGCATTATATGCAAAGGTTGAAGAAAGAGTTCTTAACGAAGCAAATAGGAAAAATAAAGAATATAGAAAGAAAAGTATTATTGCATTGGGTAACTTTTTACAAACATATTATGATAATGCAAATCTTTATGATAAATATATTGAGCTTATTGATACTTTGATTGATCCAAAGAATATTGATTCAGATGATGAAGACTATGATGATAGCAATAAAATGGATGTTGATTCGCCAGCTGGCAGGAAAACGACATTATCTCAAGTTCAATTAATACAAACGTCACTTTTAAACGTTTTATTCTCAATATCGAATGGCAAAACAATCAATTTGAAAGTTTTAAACTATGTTTTTACTAAATCTAATGAATTTTTAAAATTCACGGAGGTTGATATGCTACCAAATTCGGATAGTAAGTTTAAATTCAAACAGGGAGTTCTATCAATTGTTACTGAAATTATTGAATTAAATAAGAATAATATATTACCTGAATCCGAAATTAAGTCATACCATGAGAAAACTTTTAAGCTATGGGGATTATGTAAACAACTAACAAGCCCACCTGATAATTTACAGCCAATTATTATTGGATTTACGAGAGTTACTGGGTTGCTTTTAACTACGTTCAAATTAGAAACTAGCCAACGGGAGATTTGCTTTATGAGTATTAAGCTATTAAAATCAGAAAACGTCAATTCTGTCATTATGACTGAATGTGATAAAATTTTATCAGAATGTGTGTAAATAGTATGTTGTATTAAAATTTATTTTTATTTATATAAAATGAGAAAAAAATATATTCGAGATATTATAAAATAACTCATGTATTATATAAACTGCAAAAACTTTACATACCACCTCTTAATCTCAAAACCAAGTGAAGGGTGGATTCCTTTTGGATGTTGTAGTCAGATAGAGTTCTGCCGTCTTCTAATTGTTTACCCGCAAAAATAAGTCTTTGTTGGTCTGGTGGAATACCTTCCTTATCTTGAATCTTCTGTTTGACGTTGTCAATAGTATCGGACGATTCAACTTCTAAAGTAATAGTCTTACCAGTAAGAGTCTTAACGAAAATTTGCATACCACCTCTTAATCTCAAAACCAAATGAAGGGTGGATTCCTTTTGGATGTTGTAGTCAGATAGAGTTCTGCCGTCTTCTAATTGTTTACCCGCAAAAATAAGTCTTTGTTGGTCTGGTGGAATACCTTCCTTATCTTGAATCTTCTGTTTGACGTTGTCAATAGTATCGGACGATTCAACTTCTAAAGTAATAGTCTTACCAGTAAGAGTCTTAACGAAAATTTGCATACCACCTCTTAATCTTAAGTCAATCATGTTATCGTGTATTTTGTGTTGTATTTGTATATCTGTATTAGATGTAGCCAAAAAGGTATGAAAGAAAAAAAAAGTAGAATAAAAAGAGCAGCCACTAGGAGGGCAAAAAAAGTAGGGTGGCAAATTACACTATTTAAATAGCAAAACATATTGTTCGGACTCAGCTCAGATAAGAATTTACTAGTTCGCGCAAGTTTTGGTTTCAGAGCGTTCCGAGTTCCAGGAATTTGATGAGCCACCTGTTTTGGGCATAAATTTTCAACTTTGAGGAGCCTGTGTTTGTTCTGTTTGTTTGTTTACACAAAAACGACAAAATGAATAGAAAGGATATGCTACATAGTGAAACTATAGGGTGCCTCGGAGGGTGGTGATGCTGCTCATAACACTATTGTTAAGACTTCCAACGTCTTTTTCCAAATCAGTGACCTTTCTGGACCTTGGCTTGGATCTCTTAGGAGTGGAGCTATCAACTCCATTTTGAAGGATTCGCCAGACGTAAAACCCTATTTGAATAACTGAAAAAGCAAAAACCGCCCATAAGACTCCCTGTGGTCTCTTTCCTTGATCAAAGGATAAAATATTCATTGTCATAACACCACCAATGCTCTGCAAGTTTTGTATCGTTACTAAGAACCAAGTAATTGATATACAAATTATTGTGAAGGATGCAAATAATGTTAACATCATAAAACACTGGATGTAAAATTGAAACGGTAAACATCCAATCATATTATAAACTTGCGCCACCAATAAGACAAGCAAACACAAAAGCTCAACGATATATATTTGATATTTTATTGCCTTATTTTGAATAGTATGTGCCATGTCAAATAGCTTTAATGTAGCACTTGATGTGCTATTTTTACTACTAGTAACTGAAAATGATGGAACTTGAGATTGATATTTCTCATCCATATCGGATGTATATCCACAGTCCAAACCACCGGAAGTTGTGTCATTGCCACCAAAATCAACACAGACACCCATGAATCCAACTTTCATAACAAAATCTTCAAGTTTACTACCATCATGTTGTTGGCTATATTGACTAGATAATAAGCCAGAAATATCACTTGATTGATTGAATCGGTATTCCACTAAATATAAATTGGAATAAGCGTTTGAATCATGTGTTGCACCGTTCATTACAAAAAATATCATAACTATATTGATAATCGTCACTATTGCACACAATAATTTTGGTGTCTTTTTGACGAAAAACATTCCTAATGAAAAAATCATATTTGGCCAGTTCAGTTGAGGAATAAAGTTTTTTTAAAGAAGGACAAAAATCTTAAAAAGTAGCCATCACTTCTGAATTAGTTTTTGACAGGTAGATCTAATAGGAGGATACCCATGTTATATAAGGATTATGTTACCCTATATTGTACTCAGGCAATACGAACATGAAACACCTTTGAAATATCAGATCTGCTGCCATTCTGTAATATGAGATATTTTTGTTTCGCGATCAAAAAGATCCGAACCGTTTTTTCAGACTTGATATTTTTTGTTTGTTTGAATTGATTCATTCATGTTTCGGATACCTCTATCTGATTTTAGATTCATCATATCGTCATTTTCCACATTCATTACGGATTCCATTAAGTCCAGAATATGATACTGATACCTTCCAATCGTTTGTTGTTCACAATACGTAATCTTTCAAATAAGCGTTTCGTTCATTTAAAAACCAACATCTTAGATTATGATCTTTTCACTCCAAAAACACAGGGATCAAATCCTATTCCACCTATTATTTTTCTGCATGGGTTACTGGGGAATAGGAAAAATAATAGATCAGCTGCCAGATCTTTAGTTGAGCAACTAGAAACTTCATTGATTGTACCGGATTTAAGGAATCATGGTACCTCTTTTCATGCTGAACCTATGAATTACAAAGCGATGTCTGATGACATCACGGCTTTAATAGAATCGTTACCATCAATTATTCCTCGACATCAAGGATTTATTATTTTAGGTCATTCGATGGGTGCCAAAGTTGCAATGGTTCATGCTTTGAGATATCCTAAAATTGTTAGGGGTGTTGTTTCAATCGATAATATCCCATATGCTAATCCTGAAGATTCATATATTGAATTTGAAAAGTTCCATTTAGGGTTACGTACGTTAGATTGGTGTGTGAAAACACATCCAGATTGGACATTATCAGCAATTAAATCATATTTGATGAAGCATGTTGAACCAATGGAAAAAGTTGTCAATTTTTGGTTAACAAACATTGTGGTAAAACAAGGTCTTCTAACACCCAAAGTCCCATTTGAAATACTGAATAAATCAATTGAGGACATTTTGCAATGGAAAATGACAGAATATGATGACTTAGAACCTTTTGCAGGGCAAAAAGATATTGGACCACTGTTAATCATCAAAGCAAATTATTCAAGGTTTGTTGGCCATGATATTCATACACATGCAATTTCTAAGTTTTTCTCACAACATCAAGTTAAACCAATTGATGCCGGCCATTGGTTAGTCACTGAGCGTAAAAATGAATTTGTTAAAATTGTTAGGGATTGGGTCAATGAAAACTTTAGAAATTAATTATATTATCCATATTAGTATGTAACTTATTTATCATTTATTTATAAAGCTTAATTTATATGTTAATTATTGTGACATTTTAATGAATTGGGAATGCAACTCTGGAATTGCAAAACCACGTCGAATCTTAAAATTGTGCGAATTGGTTACTCCATTTTTTTGGTTCATTTGTTCTAGAACTTCATATTTTCTTCCCACGATATACGAAAAATCTTATTAAACATACATTTTAATCAATGACCTCCAAGTTATCATTTAAAGGTGAAAAAAAGGTGAAAATAAAGAAAAAAGCAGCAATTATAAAACGTAATGTGGCCAAGGAAAACGAAAGATTATTTATAATAAATGGTAAAGAAATAAAACAGCGTGACATAAACATTGGAAAATTATCTTATGGTTGGACATTGCTATATCCAAGAGATTTGAACAAGGCTACCTACTCATTGATAAATCCTGAGTCTGGAAAATTGCCAATAATAATTACGTTTGTTGAAAATGAAAGGCAGTTGTGTTTAAGTCAAACTAAAAGTACTACTGAAAACGCCAGTATTAAAAAATCATTAAAGTTTACTGATGATTTTGAACTTTCGCCAAAAGAAGATATAATCAATTTCACAGAAAGAGAAATATCCGATGATAATAAAGCTGGACGAATTGAACCTAAAAATGTGGATCAAGTATTCATTTTATCAGATGCAAGCACACTATTCCAGTCAACTAAATTTATAACTAATGAAAAGAAAGACACGGTGTATTCAATTAAATCCTCTGGTGGTGAGTACGTGGTATTTGACCCTGTTGCTAATGAATTAAAATTGTCATTAACATTAACCGAATATGGATTGTTTGATTTATCATTCGAACTCATTGACGATATACCACATTTCCGAATTTTATTCAACGATAATAAAAACCAAGAAAAAAATACATTAGTTTGTGCGTCTTCTGGTATCCCAAAAGTTATTCCCGATCCGGAAGATTTGCTACAACCCATCTCGAGGTTCATACTAAAACTAAGACGAGAAGATGCATTTATAACCAAAGAAATATTGAAAGCATCACATGAAACATCAAAATCTACAAATATACGAAGCGGAAATAATATTGATGGACAAGTGACAAAGACTGTTATGGATTTAGCTAAAATGGGTTTCAAAATGAATGATAAAACGATAAAAGAAATAACTGATGCTTATATTAACGGTAACCTAAACCAGTGGTTACTTGATTTCAAAGAAAAAAATATTACTGATAGGAGAACATAATAAGATGTCTATAATTATGTATTTGGCCGAACAAGATTGTGAGAATTGATTAAAACATCAGCTATCACTAACTTGATAACATTTAATGCCTTGATATGAAAATATATATGTGGTCCTTCAGCAGATGTTTCTTCGAGTAATAGTAATTTCATTATAGACGAAACTTTAGATAAGTCTATAAAAGATATTGCATTTGTAACTACAATAGTGGTTGATAAGTAAGACAATTAAAATTCCTCAGCAAGAATGATATAATTCCTCAAAATTCAAGACGAGAGGTTTGGTCACAATATAAATAAGGACCATTTTACCAAAATTTTAGAAAGACCTCTTTTTTGTATGAAGGGTAACTACTATATATGAATAGATTACTGTAAAATATACACTCTCCTTAATAACATAAAACAATTAAACTAAAAGCACTACTGTGTCAGTATCGGCAACTGTTTAAACTGTCAGGTCGTTACATCCTGGAACCTTGGCAGAAGCTATATTCCTTACAATCTCGCGTTGGGCTTAAGAAGAATGTTGAAATGCATTAACTCTGAGGATTGGGTCCATATTGATTAGATAAATCGGTGATTAAATAAGCTATTGAAAATACAAAAATACAAATAACTGGAGAACTATGTCTCCTTATAAATACTAATCTAATGTGTAATAATTATTTAAAGGAATAGATACGATATGCCTGATAACAGATAACAGATAGGAGATAGCCGATCACAAATAACAGATAACAGATAACAGATAAGTTATTATCTGTCTATTGATCCATTTGTTATCAGCCGGTCTGTTATCAGTACGGCATTCCTTTCAACGAAGAATATTTGTACTAAATATATAGCTTGTATAGTAAAAGAAATTACAAAAACATTTTATGAAAAAAATTCAAGAAACTGAAACTAAAGAAAATGAACAAATTGAAGAACTAGACGATATTCAGGTTAGTAATAATATTGAAGATGCACCGGTATATTAAACACGCCACATAAGATTATAAAAATATAATTATTGGGGTATGCTAGTAATTTAAGCAAAAAGAAATAAGAAAACGAAGCTGGAAAAATGATCACTGGATTTTATTTCGGAAACCAAGTCGATCCAAACGTCCATTTACCAACAGATTTTGAAATTCCTTCCATATTCCAGAGATGACATCAATTGCAGGTTTCGATTATACTGATAAGAAAGTAATTGTTGAAAGGAATGCCGTACTGATAACAGACCGGCCGATAACAAATGGACCAATAAACAGATAATAACTTATCTGTTATCTGTTATCTGTTATTTGTGATCGGCTATCTCCTATCTGTTATTTGATATCTCTTATCTGATATCTATTCCTTTATATAATTATTACACATTAGATTAGTATTTATAAGGAGACATAGTTCTCCAGTTATTTGTATTTTTGTATTTTCAATAGCTTATTTAATCACCGATTTATCTAATCAATATGGACCCAATCCTCAGAGTTAATGCATTACAACAGTAATGGTTTTTTCTCTGTTTGGTCTCAACTCAGCTGCATGATTTCCTGTTTCATTAATTGATCCATTAAAGTTGTTGACGAATTAAAATCATGGAAGATTCCTCTTTTGAGTGATAATTAAGTATTCCAATATCAGCACTAATATATAAAGATTCCTATCATCATTCAAGATTATTTTTTTTATAGTCAATTAATCCATACCTTAGTTCATGTTTATCTAGAAAGTTTTATTAGTGGTTTATTGTACCAATAAGTTTGTTTTTTGTTCATTATTTTAACATGTTCTGGGTACGTTCTATTATTACATGTGATCACCTATGCATGAAAAAATAAAATTTATGTAACTGGCAATTTGTCCGAGCGGTTAAGGAGAAAGACTTGAAATCTTTTGGGCTTTGCCCGCGCAGGTTCGAATCCTGCAGTTGTCGTTTAAATCGTTCATTTTTTTCATTCTCAAATTTGAGAAGTTTACTGAGTTGCTATAGTGCACCTGTAATTTTTTTCACATGTTATAACTAGAAAAAGACTAGAAAATCTACAAATCATGATTTTTAATGCACATGTTAAAGCGATACAAGTTTTCGGACTCTAAAACACAATAACATTTTTAATTAGCCTCCCAAACTTTTTCGGAAGTTTTGCCCATATCATTAATTATATGTTGGATAGAATACAAAACATGAATCAATGTTCTTATCACTAATTAATCATTTTAGAATACTCCAATGTTTGGAAAGTGTTTCAGACAGCAAATTAGCGAATTTGTTTTTCTTAATGTTTAACTCTAAACATTGTTTGTATTTGTAAGGAATTAAGTTCGACTGTACTAAGCAGTTTCTGAATTAACTTATCAGCTCCTAAATATATTTTTAAACTTGCACAAGGTTGAAACAAACAAAATGAAAAATGACTATACAATATAAATCCGATAAGCAATGTATATTCTTAATCTATGGGATCGTAAATTATAGATAGCATTATATCTGAAAATTTACCGAATTTTTATTCCAACTGCCAGACCAAATTTTTACTTATCCGAATTTATTAAATTACTCTAGAAAAAATAACTGGCTTAGAAATTAAATTTAAAAATACTTTTCTAGGTGACAAAAATTCAAACAATAACGCATAATAATAGTATCAGTTGATATATATTCATTTGCTGGCAGTTATCTCTATTAACTAAAAAAGGTAAAACCGTAACTAGTAAGGGTTTAGTTTTTTCCTAAGATGCGGAACGAGGGGAACGAGGGGAACGAGTGTATAATTCATTTTTCTTCGTTTCGCTCGTTCCTCGTTCCCCCATGGTCGTATGAGTCGTTCCGATATAATCAGAAAATGGAAACGCAATTTAATTCTGCAGGATGGGCGGTGTGTCAATGTGGACAATTTATCAATAAGTTGGACGTTTATTTTATGTAAATAAAAGAGTTGCCGATTCGCCTTATTTTCTTTCTTTTAAATTTTAATAGAAGTTTTCTGTTTTCCTTCTTCATCTTCTTTCTATAGAATAACAGACTTCAACAACTTAAACCAAAAAAATAATATGAGTTCAACCGCAGATATTAAACTTGCAGAAAAGAATTTTGCAAAAGATAAAGATTTTGCAAAGGCATTACATGGTAAGGACCAAGTTAAGACTGGTGGTCTAGCAGCATTGACGAATAAAGATGTCGAAGCATCAAAAGTTGCGATTGAAGGTTATTTTAAACATTGGGATGGTAAAACCGATGAAACAGCTGAAAAATCACGTTTAGAAGATTATTCTTCGTTAACAAAACACTATTACAACTTAGTCACTGATTTTTATGAATATGGTTGGGGTTCATCATTCCACTTCTGTCGTTTCTATCAAAAAGAACCATTTGCTCAAGCGATTGCAAGACATGAACACTTCCTTGCTGCAAAAATGGGTATTACTGAAGACATGAAAGTTTTAGATGTCGGTTGTGGTGTTGGTGGACCAGCAAGAGAAATTGCAAGATTTACTGGATGTAATGTTGTTGGTTTAAATAACAATGATTATCAAGTTGAAAGAGGTAATGAATATGCAAAGAGAGTTGGATTAGAACATCAAGTTAAGTTAGTTAAAGGTGATTTTATGCAAATGGATTTTGAACCTGAAAGTTTTGATGCAGTTTATGCAATTGAAGCAACTGTTCATGCACCAGTTTTAGAAGGTGTTTATAGTGAAATTTATAAAGTTTTAAAGCCAGGTGGAGTTTTCGGTGTCTATGAATGGGTTATGACAGATGCTTATGATGAAACCGATGAAGAACATAGAAAAATTGCCTATGGTATTGAAATTGGTGATGGTATTCCAAAAATGTACAAAAAGGAAGTTGCAGATAAAGCATTGAAGAATGTTGGATTTGAAATTTTATATGAAAATGATTTAGCTGATAATAATGATGAAATTCCATGGTATGCACCATTATCAGGTGATTGGGAATATGTTCAAAGATTAGGTGATTTATGGACATTCTTCAGAACTTCATCATTCGGTAGAAAGATTACAACATTTGCAGTTTCAACTTTAGAAACTCTTCATTTAGCTCCAAAGGATTCCGTTAAAGTTACTGAAGCATTAGAAGAAGCGGCAGTTTATTTAGTTGAAGGTGGTAAACAAAAATTATTTACCCCAATGATGTTATACGTTGTTAGAAAACCATTAACTGAATAGATTAATACTAGTTATTAGCTATTCAATTCCACTGTATAGTCCATACATATAAAAAAACCCTGCTTTTTGTATTATAAACATAGTATTCATGATAAAATATTAAAAGATATAAAAAAAAATAATTATAAAGATTGTAAAAATGTAACATATAACCGATTCAATAAAAAAAGATTTTGAAGGGAAAAGAAAAAAAAGAATAAATGCTATATAAATTGTAAAATTAAAGGTATCAAAAAGTCATATGAAGAAAGGTTAACAAGTAAAGTAAAGTAAAACAAATTAAACTTTTGAAGCAACGGTTTGTTCGGATTGTAATTTCAAAGCATTACGTTCGTATGATTTGTCCTTACAAACTTTTAAACCAGAACAATTGTGGCTTTCCAATAATCTATGCTTTGAACAAAACTTACCTTGACAAAACTGACAGTCACCTACCATTCTTAATGGGGTAGAAGTACAATTCAAAAAAGAACATTTTTTGGATTTTGACTTTGATCTCGATTTTGACTTTGACTTTTTAATAATGATTTCGTTAGTTGGGACACAAGCATCGGTGTCATCATCTAAAATGGCAGAATCATTGGTTTTCGTGGTGATGGTGGTGGTGGTAGTAAAGCCATAATTACTATTAAAATTTGGGAGATTCGGTATTATTTGATCATCAACAGTAGTTAAAAAGATTGATAAGTTCGGATTTAGATTAAGATAGTAAGGAGATATCTTATAAAAGGCTAGAGGTTTTGCATAGTCTAGCTTGATACCAGAATACCAAAGGTTGATTGAATTAGTCGACAAAGAGGAATGAATATTGGAAGGCAAAGCGATGAGGGTGGCTATTTTGAGATCATCAACAGTAGCATTATCTGGGACTGTGAGGGTTATGGAAGGAAGGGCTTCGATGTGGGTCTTGATGTTGATCTTCATGTTTGTTGTTGTGGATGGTTTCTGTGTTGGTTTGTGTGTAGTTTGTAAGGATTTGGTAAAGAAGAGGAAAGGCTCAGATACCTTGTGCTGCTTAGAAATCCGGTGTGAGATAAAGACTCAGTCGCCTTCTCGCCTCCGCCCTCACGAGGGCAAATTAGAGAATTTGGGTCGGGGGCCAAAAAAAAAAAAGAAATTAAAAGAAATTAAAAGAAGGAAAAAGAAAAAAAGTCTCTAGATTTTTGCTGAGCCTCGTATTTTCTTTTCCTCGAGGCGGACGATCGACGCTGACGAATCACCCGAATCTCATTGGTGAATGTTCTTTTTAGGGTATTCCAATTTTTCAATTTTTTTTTGTATTTTTTTTATGTTTTTTTTGGTTTTCCTATTGTTGTGATTGATTGTTTTGTGGATGGCTCTGTCTGTAAGTCAGACTCATTGTTTGTTTGGAGTATGTTTAACATATTTTCATCCTTTTTCTTTCTTTTCTGTCCATTCTGCTTGCTTGGCTTTTTAAGCACCACCTACTAATAGCTCTCTATCAAGTGACGTGCACTTCTGTTGCGCAGTTCTTCCCCAATTCGGTACTAGTTCCTCTTAGTTTGACATCTCCTTCTCCCTGCCTTAGCATTGTCTTTCATAGGTTTACTTTATTGCCCAAAAAATACAACTTTGTGTTTACTAATACAGATCATCGATATTATTTAAAATTTTTACCATGTCTTTAGTAGGTGTTAAAATTTTACTTTCCAAGTTAATAAACTCGTCATCAAATCAGCCAGAAAATCAAAACGATGCTATCAATGAATCAACTGTATTACTCAATAACAAGAATACGACTGCTATTGATAGTAATGGTGCTATAAGCTCTCCAAATTCAAAAAATTCAAATACAAATTTAGGTTCTAGTTTGCTTCCGAATCCAAATGATTTGGAATCTGGTATAACACAAATGGAGCCAAGCTCATTATCAGAGTCAACATCAACTTCCTCATCATCTTCTCACCATCCACAGCCATTCCCATTAAACTATTTATCAAGTGTTGATCCACGTATAATGAGTGATTTGATTATTGGTTTATCTGATGGTTTAACAGTTCCTTTTGCTTTGACCGCAGGTTTATCATCATTAGGTGATACAAAATTGGTTATTACGGGTGGTATGGCTGAATTAGTTTCTGGTGCAATATCAATGGGATTAGGTGGTTATTTAGCTGCGAAATCTGAGAACGAATTTTATTTCAGTCAAGTACGTAAAGAAAAACAATTATTTTTCCAAAATCAAGATTCCATAACTGATGAATTATTTGACATTTTCATAGATATGGGAGCAAGTGAGGCAACAGCCGAAAATTTTGTTGCTGATTTATCAAAGAATCCTCAAATGATGATTGATTTCATAATTAGATATGGTAAAGGTTTGGAAGAACCACCTGAAGGTAGAATTTTTTCAAGTGCTTTGACTATTGGTTCAGGTTATTTCTTTGGTGGATTTATACCTTTAATACCATATTTTTTCCTTTCAACCGTTGGTAAAGCTTTATTATCTTCAGTTGTACTGATGATCATAACACTTTTCTGGTTTGGTTACTTTAAAAGTATAATTTCAATGGGTGAAGATTGTTCAACATCAACAAGGCTTTTTGAAGGTTTACAAATGGTTTTAATTGGCTCTTTAGCCGCAGGTTCTGCATGGTCTTTAGTTTATTTAATTGAATAATTGGATCTAGATTAAGGATGGAAATTAGAAATAAAATTGAAGCTAAAGCCAAAATTAATTTAAATCAATCAAAGTAAAAATCAAAATCCTTTATCTGCATGTTATATATTTTTTTTATATATAATGTAACAGGATGAAATATTCTGCTTGGATCTGTATATTACATTTATATCTTCATATATATATATATATATTACTTAATTAAATATAGATACACACAAAAAAAGTAAAGAATTGAAAAATATTCCCTAATCAATAGCCAATCTCTAATCTTGAATCCGGAAGCGTGCGGTTTATCAGTCATTTAGTAAATTCTGATCAATGCGACCTAATGCTTTTCTCCACATTTCATGTTGTTTTCTTTTTTTCTCTGATTAACTAACCAATGTTTTCACATATAAGACCAACCACATACGTTTCCACAATCTCTAGACTTTATTCAACATTAAAAAAATCACCGATTGGATTTGTTTTCGATATCGATGGTGTTTTAATGCAATCTAAAAATGCAATTAAACCTCATGCATTTAATACATTAAACTATTTAAATCAGAATAAGATTCCATATGTTTTACTGACCAACGGTGGTGGACAAACGGAACAATCAAGAATTGATCTGCTGAATGAATCAATAAGCCCAGATGAAAATATTGTGAATGTTAATCAACTAGTTCAATCTCATACACCAATGAAAAATCTGATTAAGGAATATAAAAGAGTTTTGATCATTGGTGGTGCAGATCCGTTAGGAAGGGATGTTGCATTAAGTTATGGATTTGAAGAAGTTATTAGACCAATCGATATTGTTAGAACGATGCCTAACATCTGGCCATTTATTAAATATACTGATGCCGAAATTTTAAAATTTGGTCAATTGAAGGATTTATCAAAACCAATTGATGCAGTTTTAGTGTTTAATGATCCAAGAGATATGGGTACAGATTTACAAATTATTTTGGATTATTTAAATAGTGAAAATGGTATCCTTGGTACAAAACGTGATGTGTCAAGTTCAATTCCAAGTGTGCCAATTATTTGGAGTAACATGGATTTGTTATGGAGTACTGGGTTTAAATTACCAAGATTTGGGCAAGGTGCATTTAGATTATCAGTGAGAGAACTATATAAATCAGTCAATGATGGACTTGAATTAAATGATTTAGTTTTAGGTAAACCATGGCCGGTTAGTTTTGCGTATGCTGAATCAATTTTAAACAATCAATGGAAAATTTTAAACGGTATTGAGGTTGATGAATCCAAAATACCTAAATTCGGAGTTAAACCCCAAGAAACATTAGTTGAAAAAGTTTACATGGTCGGAGATAATCCTGCATCTGATATCAAAGGTGGTAATGATTATGGTTGGGAAACTATTTTAGTTGAAACCGGTGTCTACAAAGACGGAGATTTCGAAAGAGACGGTAATTTATCGAAACCTACTTTAGGAACTTTTGATAATGTTTGGGATGGTGTAAATAAAGCATTAAAACACAACGGTATACAAAAAAAAGCTTTTACTATATAGATCATAGATTAAATTATGTAGAAAATACGTTACGAATAAATAATTAGAGAAACAAAAAAAGCGACTTAAGCCAGGCCATTTAACTTTAAGGCAGCCATAACACCTTCCTTAACATTTGGAAATATACCTAAACTTGGTCTTGAAGTTTCAGGATTCTTTTCAAAGTCACCTTCTTGATAAACACCAGTTCTCACTAAAATTGTACCCCAATTATAATTGTTACCACCAGTAATATCAGATTCTGGGTTATCTCCAACCATATAAACTTTCTTGAATGGGGTATTTAATGGTGCATCGTTTAATTCAGGTAAACATAAGTTACCAGGTGCCTTGTTACCTAATAAAACGTTTCTCCAATCAATTAAAATATGGTGTGCATAATCATAGCAAACTTTTTCAGGTTTACCTAAAGTTAATTGATCAAGTGGCTTGCCATTGATTTTCTCATAAATAGTTAATGCCGCAATTTTTAATGCACCCATTGCAAATCTTGGTTGTTTATATTCATTTGACCATAAGAAATCGTTATTTGAAAAAACAATTGGAATTGCAGGAACATTACTCTTATGGTGACGTCTTGTACCTAAAACACCATTTTCAGAATTCAATAAATCTAAAATAATTTGTAATTCCGCACCAATTGCTCTAGAATCATTAAAACATAAGATGGAGTCAATTGGTAAATTATCTTCAGGATTTTCACTATCAACATCTAATTTTGTGATTTTTGGATCTTTACCCCATTCTAATAATTGCTCATCAGTAAACATATGGTAAGGCCAGATTGTAGGATTTGCTCTGATTATATCGACAGGTCTAATAACATCTTCAAAACCGTATTGTTCAGCGACTTCTCTGACGTCATCCTTTGGACCACCACAGACTAAAACTCTTTTATGATGAGGAATCAAGGTTTTCATTGGAGTATGTGCTTGAATTAATTGATCTTGATGGATTGGGTATTCATCCAATTGTAATGTTTTATTAATAAAATCAATTCTTTTCTTTTCTGTCATACCACCACCATTTGTTAATAAAACAAAGGGGATTTTATTTTTGGATAAGTAATTTATGATATCTGTTGCTTCTTCAATTCTCTTCTTACCCTTAAGTAGAACACCGTCAATGTCGAAAACAAAACCAATATCTTGATTGGATTCTAAATCTGCTGGGATTTCTTTAACTGGGATTGATAATGGTGTAATTTGTTCAGGCATTGTGATATGAGGGCACGTGTGTAAGAAATTTTCTGAGGAAAGAAAAAAAGGGACAGTAGATGGAAAGAAAACAGTAAGGGGAAAAAATAGGGAATTGTCTAGTATTTAAACAGAAGATGCAAACGGAAAAAGAAAAGATCAAAACTTAGAACAATAGCCAATACTCGGATAATTTTTCATAATCGGTGCTGATGATACAATTACATATTACGTTTTTAGTTGTCACAAATTTTTTATTGCGATTTCTCTCACCTCTCACTATATTTATGAAGTATAGGCCAATCTCCGAGGTGGCGGTGACTATAGTGTTTGTCGTCTGTTGGGTATAGCATTGCGCACCACTAGCTACATTTACTAGACATCCTGCAATGAGTCCTTTGCCACCATCCAGTCCCTCGACTGTTCAGTTCACGTGGAGGCTACACCCAGCCCAATCTATGATGTAAGAGCTGTGTCATTGCTATCTCTGAGAGGCTTTGGATTTCCGTTTTGGGAAGAAAAGGAGAAAAGGCCCGAGTGACAGAGGGGTGACGTCAGCTTACGTAAGGGAATTGAGCCACTGGCGGTGCACGGGTGGACTTGAGAGGAGGAGAACGGGATTTGGATTTTCGCATTTTTTATTTTTTTTTATCTCAAATAGGATAAGGGTTCATAAACTAGGGATGGACTGATTAATAATAATTTGTATGCTATATAGGAACCGCCCCTGTTTTTGTCTCAATTGAGTCAATTTATTACAACAATCATGGAGAAACTAGACATTGAGGCACAATCCACTCATCAGTTACATACTAGAAGTAAGCATCTAGTTTTTTACGCTACCGAACTCATCTTATTATGTTACATTTCTTATCTTTCCTTATCATGGTTTGATATCAACATAATCCCAACTGATTTAACAACTATATCTACTAATTATAAGCTCGATTATAACATCTCTAAATCGATATTGTTAGATGCATTAGAAACTAATTATGCTGGTAAATGGATGAAGGAATATACAAAGGAAAACCAATTAGCTGGTACAAATTTGAAAATGGTTAATTTTACTTTAAACAAATTCACTGAATTTGGTTTAAACGATGCTTATGTTGATCAATACACAAGTTTAATTTCTTATCCTATTGATAATTCACTTAATTTAATTTCCAATGAATCAATTGTTTACTCGCCTTCATTAATTGAAGATGAAATCGATGAAGATCCAAATTCTTTGAAGAAAGTGCCTGCATTTTTAGGATATGCAGGTAACGGTAATGTAACAGCCGAATATGTTTATTGTAATTATGGTACTTTTGAAGATTTCCAAAAATTAAAAGATTTAGGTGTCAATTTAAACGGTAAAATTGCCATTGTCAGATATGGTGCAATCTTTCGTGGTTTAAAGGTGAAATTTGCTCAAGACAATGGTATGGTTGGTGTTTTAATATATACTGATATTTATGATGATGGTGAAGTTATTGAAGAAAATGGTTATAAGCCTTATCCAAAAGGTTATGCACGGAATCCTTCAGCAATTCAAAGAGGTTCAGTCCAATTTCTTTCAATGACTCCCGGAGATCCAACAACACCTGGTTACGCAATCAAGCCGGGTGAAGAGAAGGAAAAGGATAGATTAGATCCTCATAAAGTAATTCCAAAGATTCCTGCATTACCAATTTCTTTCAAGGAAGTGCAACCAATTTTATCAAAACTCTCAGGTTATGGTGAAAAGATAGAAGGCTGGGATGGATTAGTTAAAAATTTCGATTATTCAACAGGTCCAAATCCAAATTTCAAATTAAACTTATATAATCATCAAGATTTCAAAATTGCAACTATGAACAATATAATGGGTAAAATTAAAGGTATTGATGATAGTAAGTTTATACTTATTGGTAATCATCATGATTCATGGACCCCTGCGGCAGGTGATCCACATTCAGGATCTTCAACATTATTGGAAATTATTAGGGCATTCAATGAATTATTGAAGACTGGTTGGAAACCAAAAATTTCAATTATTTTTGCAAGTTGGGATGGTGAAGAATATGGATTAATTGGATCCACCGAATTTGCGGAATATTATGAGTTCCAATTAAAGAAGAAATGCGTTTCTTATATTAATGCAGATGTTTCAACAATTGGATCAATTTTAAAACTACATTCATCTCCTTTATTAAATGAAGTTTTATTAAAATCAGCAATGGAATTGCCATTTCCAAATTCAAACCAAACTTTATATGAGAATTTCATCTCTAATAATGGTAAAATTGGTACACTTGGGTCAGGTTCAGACTATACTGTTTTCTTAGATCATTTGGGTATACCATCTGTCGATTTAGGGTTTTCAAATGATCTGAAAAATTCTCCAGTTTATCAATATCATTCACTATATGATTCAATTTATTGGATGGAAAACTTTGGTGATCCTGATTATATTTTCCATAATTTAATGTCGAAATTAATGTCGTTAATCATTTTGCATTTATCTGATGATCCAGTTTTGAATTTAAGATTAACTGATTATTCAATTGCTCTAAAACAATATTTTGGCGATTTAAAAATTCCAAAAGAATGGATTAGTCCAAAGAAACATTGTAAACAAAGGATGGCTCATTATCACAACGTCAAACCTATAATTAAATCAATAAATAGAAAACTTGCAAAGTTGAACGATAAAAGTATCACGTTTGATGAACACTTAGGGTTTCTCGTTAGTGAACATAAACGTTGGAATGAGCTATCATATTGGGAAAGAATCAAACTTCATTTTAAGACAAAAGCGTCAAATACTGTTTTGCGGTTTTATGAAAGACATTTGTTGGACAATGAAGGTTTAAATGATAGACCGTGGTATAAACATTTTGTTTATGCAAGTGGTAGATATACTGGTTATAAAGGTCAAGAATTACCATCATTAGCAGAAGCTATTGAAGATCATAACTTGGAAGATTTTAATCATAGGTTGAGAAAGTTTGATAGTATTTTATCAACATTGATTAGAATGAGTTCATTATGAGTCTTCGACGTCCTCATTATTATCAAACGATATATCTAATTGCTCCCTCTTATGTTTTAACTCTTTGTTAAGTGTGGAGATTTCATTGAAAATTTCAATTAGCGTATTCATTTTTTGCTGTATACTTATTAAAATTTGATTTGTTTCGGTATCTAACATATTTATATTTTTTGAAGCCCAAAGTTTTGAAATTATATAACATCTTTTGTAAATCTTAATTAATAAGTTTAAATCATTGGAATATTCATTATCATTCAATAGATCATTTGGTAATAAGCGATTAATATTATCATTTAATTCAACATCTAAATTAATTTCGTCGTTCAATAACTTTAAAATTTCAAATTTTGCAAATTCATCATCATTATTGAAATTAAAATTATTGATCAATTCGTAATCAATATCTTGAATTTTCTTATTTTGGAAAAACGTAACTTCCTCATCTCTTATATCTCTAATAATTTGTGTTGTATCTCTTGTTTTTAATAATGAATTGGCAAATATGCCTGATGGTTTAAATTCAATATTGTCAATAATTTGTAATGATTCTTGTATTTTCGCTATTTTTTCAGACATATTAAGTTAGTGGTGGTATGGGGATTAATCAAAAAATTTAACGTCATATAGTTTCCTATATATAAATAAAAAACAACAACATTAGAATTTGAAGTTCAGCGAACATGAAACTTGTTGCGAATATTTCCATTTTAAGAAACTCTTCACTTGTAATGTTAGTTGCTGAAAAGGATAGACAGATAGATGCTATATACTCTATGAAAATTAAATAAAATTTGCATCAACAAGTGCATAAAGAGATGTGCCGTTGTTATAATCAACAGAAACAACAAAGGTTACGTTTCTTTCCCCAGTTGTTGAGCCTAGGAATTTCGGAGACACATAAGTAATGTAATTAGAATCGCTATTTGGTTGTCCTCCATATTCAGTACCAATTTGGTTTGTTAATCCCATGTCTGTAACACTCGAACCCTTGTCACAATTTGATTCATTACAATCAAGAAAATAAGCTGTGGAATTGGACGCCCATGATAATGAATCCGTGACGCCATATTGGAATACGGAAACGTGATCCCAGGGAGAGTATGATGCAGGAATGTTGATATAAAGCTGATTCGACGTCACGGAAAAGTCCAAATTGCTGGCAAAAGATTCCAATGTTTCTTTAGAGATGGAGATGGCAAAGGTGGTGATTGCTGAAAGAAAAAGTAGGAAAAATGTGTATAAGCGTGACATTGCGGTTGTTCTGCAGCCCTTACTACATTTGCTACAGACCTGCACACCTACAACACCTGCCTTTATATAGGATCCAACCATTGGTCCATGGCGGCTCAGAAACAGCAACAACACATCACATTTGAAGAAAAGCAACATAAGGGAAATAAGAAATGTGTCGAAACTCCAGTTTCCGAATCAGGCTGCGCACCTACCGCATTGGGATAATTACCTGTTTGTGTGGTGGCTATTATTAGAAACCCCATTTTCTGCTGACGTCTTTCCCCATCTTTAGGATGAATTTCAGTGTCTTCTCCATTGCTCACTTCTTCAGTTCTTCAATTCTTCAGTTCTTCAAATCTTCTGCTCTCGGAACAACATCAATCCAATGGTGCAAGCTTCCGTTGTTATTCTCTCTTTAGCGTCTTGGTTTGCTACAGTTTCTGCAGGTTCCGATTTCATTCAGTTTAATGCAAAGAAATTGAAAGGTTCATGGCCTCAAAATGCGCAGACCGAAAATGAGCCAATTTACGGTTATTATAAAAGCAATCTAAATGCATCTCATCCAGTAAATGGAACAGTTACTGGTCTATTCAATGATAAAATTTATTATGCCATTGACTTGGCTGTTGGTTCAAATGCTCAAAATATTTCAGTTTTAGTTGACACCATTTCTTCCGATTTATGGGTCAATTCAATTGATAATGAAATCTGTGCAGATGGTCTAAAGGATCATAATTTGGGCTATTCTAATTTCACCATAGTTTATGAATATACAAAATCCGAAACATCCTCTTCCTCATCTTCATTATCAGCTACATCATCGCACGCTTCTTCCTCCGTTAAACCCCAAGTTACCACAATTTCTCAAACTTCTTATAACAGTGAATCCGATGTCTATTACGTTGACGTTCATGTCTCAACTCAGACAACCATGACCAGTGTTACTACCAGAACATTCTCAAGAGTTGAATCCTACGATATCGGATTTTATCCATCAGTTTCGCAATCCACTGACTGGCTAAGTGCTTATCCTTATCCTACTTTGGCAATTGCAAATTTGGAAATTTTAGATGTTGAGCCACAAAACTGTTCTGCTTGGGGCTTGTTTAATTCATCCAGTTCCGATTCTTTCCTTACAAATAATGAATACTTTTATGCTATTTCACTTGATAACGAAACAATTACTGGTATCTGGGCAAAAGATTACGTTTCTTATGGTGACGTACTTTTAGAAAATTGTACCTTTGGTTTGGTTGACAATTCAACTACTGACGGTTTTGGTGTATTAGGTCTCGGATTAAATAACTCCGAATCAATGTATTTACGAAACGGATCAACTTATGAGAGTTTCCCATTCCAATTAAAATCTTCCGGTTTTATTAGAAAGGCGGTTTATTCAATTTACGATAATTATTTAACTGATAACTCATCATTATTATTTGGTGGTATTAACTTGGATCAATTTATTGGCAATTTGTCAATCGTTCCATTAATTGAAATCCCAGTCTTGAAAAATGATTCAAGAGCATTAAATGCAATTGCAATTACTTTATCATCAATTTATTTTGATGATGAATATAATGGTAATAATGAAACTAGTTTACTCGCATCTGGCTTGGCTGCTGCCATTATTGATACTGGAAGTTCAACTGCTTCCTTACCATATTATATCCATGATGAAATTGTTCTAAGTGCAGGTTTTAATTATTCCGAATCTTTACAAGCATATGTTGCAAATGCAACTGAACTTGAAAATAAAACTCTTTCCCTTGACTTCCAAGGTGTTGAAATTACTGTTCCAATTATTGATTTAACTTACCCATTAATTGATATTTCCGGTGATCGTGATGAAATTAGTGAATTTGTTGTTTTTGGTGTTGACGCAAATGCTGATGATACATTCATTTTAAATGATGCCATCATTCAATATTTATATATTGCAATTGATTTGGAAGATTTAGAAGTTGCAATCGCACCAAAGAATTTCTTCCCAGTTGATGATGATATCATTGCAGTTACTTCAACATTCCCAAATGCAACAACAGCACTTTCTTACAATTACACTTATGGTTATCATGATATTACCGAACTTAAGTTAGCAACTGTCAATGATCCAAATGAAATAACAAAGACTTCATTTTCATTATCTTATGTTGCTTCAGCAACTCCATATTTAACAACAGCATATTTATCAACTAGCAGATAAATTGATTCAATGTATGCTCAAAATACCCATTAACTTAACTTATTGCATTATTTTTTCCTTTCGTACGTTTATTTACCTGAATTCAGGTTTAACTATTAAAATATATAAAAAAAATACTTTTACACATTTCAAACGTTATATTTTTGATTTCTTTTTGTACTTTTGTATTCTTGAACTTCAATGTAAAAATGTAAAACTAAAATAAAATAAAAGAAATGAAAATAAATAAAATCGAAGCTTTTAAAAATATAAAATACGAAACTCAAAACTATACTTTTTACCATCCTAAATCACCTGTTCCAGGTATATATACGTCTAAGTTTTCCTTTGAAGAAAAAGATTCAAGATTATTAGGATTGTCAATTTCTTCTAATCTTAAATTTGTAATGCCATTATATCCATATATTTCATCCCAATTCGGTGTTTGAATAGCATCAACAATTTGATCTTCAACGATGACAATCGAATCAGTAGTTTTATCTTTATTTATTTGTCCCAAAGCAATATTTTTATCATCTAAATCGACAACAAAGTAAACATTATTAATGAAGTCATCACCCAGAATAAAATAATCTCCATCATGTGAGGTAATTGAAAGCACTCTTAGACCTGTTGTTGATAAAGTATCATCATCAATAACTGGATATGTGAAATATATCAGTGGTATATTGATATCAGCAGATTGAAAGTTAAATGTTAAAAATGTTGATTCTTGGCTAATATCAGACTCGTTAACAACATAGTTGTTTAATTGACTTGACCATTTGAAATTAAACTTAACTATTATTTCATTAAAAATATAGTAAGGCAATGTAGAAATTGTTGAACCAACATCCAAAATTGCAGGTGCATAACCACTTGCCAACAATTGATTATTTGTACTGTTATTTAAATTAGTGACTGAAATAGAATTTAGTGTAATGGAAAGATACCATGGTCCATTGCCAATTTTATCCTTAGGTGAAAAATTAATAATTGGAATTAAGGTTAAACCAGAATTAGCAACATAACCGTTTTTATCATAGGCACCAAAAATAATTGAAGTTTGATAATTATTGCTATAAGAGTATAACGAATAAACTGCTTTTTTAATGAGATTGTTATTTTTCAATTGAATTGGAAAATTATCATATTTATTAGATCCTGATTGATATGGTGATTCATTTTCTTGAAATCCAACACCTAGAATACCAGTTACTTTATAATTATTGACATTAATACCAAAAGTGAGATTTGAAATTTTAGTATCGGCATAATAAACATCATCTTCAACAAAGTATCCGTCAAATCCAGAAACATCAAGATATGTCATTTGTAAGGGAATTGATAAATTTTTTAATGTTGTTGATGCAGATTCGTTGAATAACCCATAATTTAGACATGAATAAGATTTATAAATTTGTTCAGCAAATGTACCATAACTTCCGGTATTTTCATCCGGTAGAATGGTATTACTAAGTTGTGGGTATACTGAAGGTGACGGAGATGATGAATCTGATGAAGGTGAAGAAAATAATGATATTGAAGATGAAGAAGAAAAAAATGATAATGTTGTTGATGTTGAAGGTGAAACAATGACTTTCTTTGGTTCCTCTATTGATGATAATGTGTTATTTGAGTCCACATTATCGTCTGAATCCACTTGACCAATACAAAAGTTAGTTTCGATATAATTATCATCGTCGCCTGCTTCAAAACTGAGAAAAAGAGCTTGACTTTGATTTCCTGTACCACCTTGGTCACCACCATCTTCTAAACAGAGTTGATTATTCGCAGAATTAACAACCATGTCGGATGACCCAGTATCTAACAACAACCGAACACTATCTTTATTGGAACCAATTTGTAACTCCACTTCATACATCAATTGATCGAATTTTGTGCCTAATTGAAAAGTTGCGTCTGTGTCGTCTCTTTTAACCAACTTATTAGTATTTGAAATAATGCAATGTGGCTCGTTGACATCATTTGGTTCATTAGATATATCATGACGTTTTTTGATGACTGGTAGTTGCACAAAGGATGATTGTGCAAGCACTATCAAAGATAGCATAGCATATATTTTGTCTAACTTCATTTAGCTATTTGACCGAATAACGTTTCAAAGAAACAATACATGGACACAAGTTCCAAATCATTAGCATCTGGTAGTGTACTTTACAGAAATAACAATCCATATTTAAAGCTTTATGACCCCAACCCCCAACTTGCTCCCGTTTCCTTCTGAAACAACGGTACCTGTGTCTGACACGAACATTACCGCATTGGGCGAAGCAAATGGCGCTTACGTAAAAATGCAAAAACCCTTTCTCATTACAAATCGAAAATTGCACAGCCTCGCATCGGGTGCAAGAACGAATTCCTGTCGTATTACAATGCAGTCTTTGTTTCGGTCCAGCAAGGCTATTGTCTTGTTATCGTTTGCCTTCACATTTTTACATCGGTTTATCTAGTTAGTACCACCGTTACTCCGTTTGAAAAGCATCCACGTATTAACAATCTTATATACAATTACCATGCCATTTGACAAAGAAAAATCGTCGGAGTATGTTCCTATCCTCAAACAAAAAGTCCATGACGCAATGGCATCATCTAAAACTCCAAGTAATACCGATAACAGAACTCCAATATCCTTTGAAACATTACAAGGGTCATCAACAAATCCATCAACTGCCTTTTCAACTTCGCCTTCTTCGAAACAGAGCAATATCCATCAATTACCAGAAGTACCTCAACTTCCGGATTTCACTAAAAGGCCAAAACTTGTGTCTACAAACTCATCGTCTTCTGCCGAACACACTGCCACTGGTATTAATAATATCCATATGAATGCTATGCATAATGCAGTTAGACCTCCATTATATAGTGTGTCGGATTCAAGTCACCATAGTAGAAATGCATCAGTTAGTTTTTTTTCGGATGGGTTAACAGATGAACACACTTATAATGATTTACCATTAAATGAAATTTTGGATGATTTTGAATATGATAGTTTTGACAATCCAATTGATACTGCCGATGAGAACTATATTGAAAATGAAAACGAAATTGAGGAAGATGAATATGATGACCCAGGTGAAAGTCATTATGGTGATCTTTATTCTGTATCTCCTTCACATACTCCAGAACCTTATTATAATAGTATTGGAAAGGAAATTGATAGATCACAATCACCATTCTTACAACTTAAAAAACCTGAATATACACGAGAAATACCCGATTTTTATGATTCTGAAAAATTAAAGTATCCATATAAATCGCCACTTGATTATAATGATGAAGACTTCGAAAAAATGAACCATTTCCAATTTTTGGAAGAGTTAAAATTTCCTCTTCCTCCTTTATTGCCAGTTTATTTAAATTCAAATTTGTTAAACGATTCGAATAATAAAAACTATAAAACTTTCCCATATCAATATCAAGAATCAACTGTACCTCATGTTAATGAAATATATAAATATAGAATTAACGATTTAAATGTCATGGATAAATACAGTGCACAAAAAATCTCTCCTTCAGTATCAATATCTTCGAGACCTCAATTAAATAGATCTCCAAGTTCGACTTCTTCAACTTCTTCATCACCAATACCAAGAAATATAAAGAATGGTTCGAAATTAATAAATAAGGCAAGACTGATGAGAGAAAATAGTTCTAATAGTAATAAACTGCCATCTTCAAAGCTTAAGCATTCTGATAAAATTCATTTGATTGAAAGAAACTTGATTCCTCATCATGTCATGTTGAATCATTTAATTACTTGCAACCTTAACAAGGATGGTTTTATCACAAGTTCTTGCATAACAAGATACAAGGGAAAATTTATTACTCAGATTATGTATTTCTCAAATGAACTTGAAAAGTTATAATTATTATATAAATACATTATTGTTTAAACATAGTACATAACTCTTGAAACTATTTTCAAAAATTACCCGATTGGAAATGAAATTTTCGATTTTTCGTAGCTTTTGTCCATTTTTTGATAGGATTTTCTTATATAGCTCATATATTTGTTACATATCTTCTTGGCCAAATATTAGGATTGTACACATTCTATTTCTCTATCCACCGATGTTAAGTATGTCCTGAATAAGATCATAAATTTCTAAATTTATGCACTAATTAAAGTAAATAATTTTAAAAATTTTATAAAAAGAAAATAGAGTATAGTAGTATATGTAATCTACCCCGTTATCAAATGAATATTTTCATAACGATATCCATTCTTTGATGCTCACAAAGTGCCAAAGAATTGCCTTCATTACGTATAGTACGCTGATGTCTTATTTTCACTTATTGGTTGTTTTTTATACCTGTCCTTTTATGTCAATTATTTTATAGAGTTTGTTTTTTACATTTTCAACTGTTAGTTTTGCTTGATGGCAATTAAAGATTGTATTGGTTTCATTAATAAAAGTGGAGAGATTATTTTCTTTTATAAATTGTTCAAACTTTTCTTCTTCGTTTTCCATACACAGTAGCTCTTTAACAAATGAAACTGATAATTGTCGATAACCACAACATAAGGTCAATAATGTTCTCATATTTTCTCTTTCTAGAATTTGCTCAATAAATTTTGTAAAATAATAAAATTTATTATGATTTAATAATAATGCATTTTCATCATTAATCAATAATCTGGCTTCTTTATTCATTAGTAATGCTTCTTTGTCCCTATTCTTTCTATAAATTTCATTAACAGTTTGTGATAATGAATAGTAATCACCTACTGAAATATATTGAAAAATGGATAACGAATACTTAAAAAATTCATTGTCAGTATCAATTATTCCATCTTTAATTAATATTGATTCCAATTCATAAACTTCATTAATATTACCAGTCAAGATATAATATAATATTCTATATCCTAAAAACTCAAAATAGTTAGGCTTATTTAATTCCTTGATATTATATAAAATTTTTAATTGTGATTGACATTGATTAAACTCACCCCAATCGCCATATTCAATTGCAATTTTCGAATGAAGTTCATATGCCATAATCGTAAAATCATGTTTAATATTTTGAACAGTCAAATCTTGTCTCAAAGACTTGCATTGATCGCATAAATAATTATACGTTGCACCATTAGTGTACTTGTCAAATAATAATTGTAATGTTTTATGTAAAACACGCAATGGTCTAATAGTATCTGGATTTGGTTGTGATGTTAATCTTAAATATTTCTTTTCTAAATTTTCATTCCTACCAATAATTGGATCAGTAGATATTGGGGAATCTTTGTAGCTCAAAGGCGTTGATAATTCCCTTTCAAATCTTTTACTTCTTAGATTCTTCTTAATTTCATCATCGTCAATTAAAGGAACAATGGGTGGTTTAACAGGTAACTGAGGATCTCTCTTTTGTTTTTTAAGCCTTTTCAAACTTTCACTAAAAAAGATGGCTGGCTTACTGCTTGGTTCTGTGTTTTGGCTATCATCATTACTAGAATTTGAAGTATTCGAATCATCAGAATCTGTTTCTTCTTCACCAAATATATTTCTTCTATTTTTTTTCTCGTTGTTACTTTTACTTTCACGTTCAGATTGTGTTTGTTCTTTTGAATTTTGTTCATCACAGTATAAACCTAGTTTTTTATATCCAGCACCAGTTAAAATCGGTAATTCTTGCTTATCCCAATCGTTTTCAAGAATTTTATTTCCTGTGATTGCTAAGTTAATTAAGTTCTTTAATTGGTTTTTGAACTGACTTAATTCATTATCATTAAATTGTTTTTTACTTGCAGTTTCAAATGAACGTCCAATAAAGTTATGTAAAGAAACCGGCCAGGTTTTTGGATCCTTCCATTTGGAATCGTTTAATGACTTAACCACCGACTTTAATGTCACTTTTGGATTTGTTTGTTTATTATTTTTCATTTTTGGTTTAAATGCCAAGTTGGCCGTACGTTCTTCTATTCCATCCATTGGTGATTTTTTTTATTTGCTCAAAGTGTGAAATTTAATATCGAAAAGGAATTGTAAAAGGAAAAATAATGAGAAATTTAAAATTTGAAAGTTCACTCCTATTCGAGTTTTTTACATTTTGTACAAGATAGTTTTCTATCACAAAGATAAACGTTCTTTGTAGGAGGAACTATCAAGATCTTTATTATCAACCACTTGTATTATATACCCTAATAACTAAATATTCAAATGTAAGTACACAAATAGCGATCTTCCAAGTTTACTGATTTTGTTAGATCCCATGCATATTCCGCTTGCATACAAAAACCGAATAAATAGAAAATCTCGCTATCAATTGGAAACGTTGGATATTTCTGTCATTGTTAGGCTTTTTTTTCTCTTTTCTAACATTACACAACTTTAATAGAGATCAGATGGCTGATATTTTTAATTTTGATGAAGATGAATTATTATCAAAGTTAAGGGATTGTTTGAAGCTTCAAACTGTTGAAAATGACCCAAAAAATCTGGAATCTCCAATTGTTGACGATATAAATGATGAAAAAGCTGATGGATTTTCAGGTAATAACAATAACGATTCAAATATTGAACATTTTAAAAAATTTAGATCAAATAGTGTTATTTCTGTTGGTCATATAGATAATAGGTTAGGCAAATCCTATGAGGTTAAATTTGATGAGCTTTACGAAGCTGAACTTGAAGAAAGTAGAGAGAATTCAAATGTCAATTTACCTCCATTTGAAAGCATACCAATAAAGAATAATAAGGACGATAAGGTTAGGACAAAACCAATGGTTTCAGATTTCCAACCAATTAAAGTTTTGGGTAAAGGCTCATTTGGTAAAGTTATTTTAGTCAAACATAAGACAACCGGTAAATTGTATGCACAAAAACAGCTTAAGAAAGTAACAATGATTGTTAATACAAAAAATTATGAACGGACACTTACGGAACGTACAATTCTTGAAAAAGTTACACATCCAAATATTGTTAAGTTATATTATGCACTTCAAGATTTTGATAAAGTGTATCTTTTCTTGGAATATTTGGAAGGTGGTGAATTATTCTTTCATTTAACACAGGAACGTATAATGAGTGAAAATGTTGCTTCGTTTTATGTTGCTGAAATGATTCTGGCTTTGAGGCATTTACATAAAAATGCAGGTGTTATTTATAGAGATCTGAAACCTGAAAATTGTTTACTTAACAGATATGGACATTTAGTTTTAACAGATTTTGGTTTAAGTAAAGTTTCAGATCAATGCAACTCAATGGATGGTACTGCTCAATATATTGCTCCTGAAGTTATCAAAGGTGAACTTTATGATTCACGTTGTGATTGGTGGTCACTAGGTGCAGTCATGTTTGATATGTTAACAGGTCAACCCCCATTTACAGGTAATAATAATAAAAGAATTATGGAAAAAATTGTGTCACAAAAAATTAGATACCCATTTTATTTATCACAAATTGCAAAAGATTTATTAAATAAGTTATTAAATAAAAATTTCGAAAAAAGATTAAACATTGATGATGATGCAGTATTTAATAAGCTTAAAGAACATCAATTTTTTAGGTATATAAATTGGAAGCATCTTGATGAACAAAATGATGATTTACAACCACCACCAATTATCCCAGTTATAGTTGACCCTGAGATGGCTGAAAATTTTGATGATGAATTTACTTCTTTGGATATAACGCCACCAAATTCACCAATTTCAAAATTCATCTATGATAATATTGAAGAAAACAGATCAAACTCCACATCATCGATTATTAAAATACAAAAACCTGATAATAATGGTGACTTACAAGAATCTGTCTACTTTACCGATTTCTCGTTCCAAAGACACAACTGGATCCATTAATAACTTTGTATTGTTACAGTGTATAATATTCCGCCGTTTAAGTTTGTAATAACTCATATTTTGCGTTAGTAGTTCTGCTATTTGTTTGACGAAGATGATGACACAATAACAACCTTTCCCTCTTTGACATCATCTGAGGCATCTTTAAATTTTTCTTGGCTCTCTAAATAAAACATCATATCAGTTACTTGTTCATTTAAATCTATATTTTTTTCCTTAAGTTCCTCATTTTCATTCATTGTTGATTTTAGTTTTTGAATCAAACCCGTATTCAAATTCGTCACTCGGGTAATATTGGCACGAACTTCATCCCCTTCTTTTTTCCTTTTATCGAGTTGAATAGAGATTATGTCCATTTCTTTTTTGACACTATTAACAGTTTCTTGTGTTTGTTGTGCAGTATCCTTAAAAAAATTTAATGAGTTATTTAGATCAGCAATAATTTTTTCATAATATTCTCTTTGACTCTCCATTTGACTTATTAGAATTTTGGAGTATTCAAAACCAATCTTATCAACTTTTTCATCAGTCGTTTTTTTGCTCCCGTCGTGTAATGGTAATTCAACAATCTTACCATCTGCTTCATTCTGAACAAGTCTGTGAACGTAACCGTCTTCCGCATAATCCCAAACTCTTTGTGTATCTGTTTCCATCGCAAAACAATGACCAGTTTGTTCCCAATGGTGAATTGCATGTTGATTATCATATCTTCCACAACCAATACTACCGCAGATCAAACATATCCAAAGATTTTTATCCAATCCACAAATACTGCACATTTCAGTATTGTCTAGCTCGCTAGAGTTCAACAATGATAATCCAGAAGCATCATTAGTACGTCTAGAGACTGGTTTGCTGGTATAACGACAAACTGGACAAGTATCATCTTTCCATTTGGATAAACATGTCGAATGAAATGTATGTTGGCATGGAATTGTAAATAAACCGGTAACATTACTATCTAACCTATCTAAGCAAACTGGACATGTAGCAAGTTCTGTGTATTTTTTGGGCAATAATTTGTCTTCCTTTAAGTTGTCTTTTCCTGATTCATTAGTGAATGGGTCTTCAAGTAAATAAGGTAATGCATTTTTTAAATTATCAACTTCATGTTTAGACTTTGGTCTAAATATAATTTCTTTAATCTCAACGACGGAACATGTTTCGGGTTCAAATGAATTAAACTTTCTTCCTTGATATTTTCTTAAAAATGGTTTGACATACCTTTTTTCACGGAATTTCAACAAAATAATAAATCTATTCGGAGCAGATGATTTAATCAAACGAATATGAGATAGTTTTTGAATATCTTCTTCATCAAAGAATCCAAGCAAAAGGTCACTTGCACTAAAATAGAAAGGAACTGATAATATTGCAACTGTTGTATTATCACCTGGAACATGTTTATGGGAATCAGTTTCAATTTTGGAAACATTTATATGGTTTTCTGAATCTTTGAATAATCTAATCACGCCAACACCTAACAATTCAGCACGGAGTTTGTCATTTACAGGTGCAGTTGATGTTCTACCAATAATATTATGGGAAAATGACATTGTATCTGAACCAATGTTAATCAGTGTAATTTCAATGGCGGAGAAACGATAATCAATTGATTGTCTTAGTTGTGTATGTCTAAATTTTTGTAATAATTGGATTTTGTAAAGCCACCTATTCAGTGATAATCTATGATCCCCCAATGATTGTTGCTTTTTAGTAAAAATATCTCTATTTTTCCAAATATCAGTTATCCAACTGCTTTGGCTAAATTCTGTGTACGGAGTAAGGATGTTTTTGTTAATTAAAGTTTTTAAATACTTTTCCGATATATCACCTGGACGTGAGTTGTAATTTAATAGCTCTGTAAGGGAAAAAATGTCAAAAACAAGTGTATATTTGGAAGCTTCTACGTCAACAAAAGGATCCATAATCCTGTTCTTACATATGTGACTTTGGAAAGAGACAAGCTCGTATTTGCCAACATGATTAGATACAGCATTTGACCTGCTTGAGAAGTCTGTATCATTTCATCTTCTCGCGAGAAGGAAAATGCTCAGTTTGTCACGTCGCCACTTAATCGTTTCATCATGACGTTGAAACTCTTATTTAAGACTTTTTCTTTGAAGAAGGGATCTTTTTCTACTAATAAACGCATCATCTTTTATAAAAACAAATATGTCCGGAAGCGATGGTGCAAACACACCAAAAAAGACTATTGAAGATCTTTTCAAACAATTAGCAGTTAATGAAACAAAAGAACCTGCACCTGGTGCTCCATCAAAATCAATGACAGAATATAAATTCTGGAAGACACAGCCTGTTCCAAGTTTTGATGATAAACATGCAGAAATAACTGAAGGTCCAATTGAACATAAAACTCTGGAAAATGTTAGAAACGAACCTTACCCAATTCATTCATCTTTTGAATGGGTTACATTAGATTTAGAATCAGACAATGATTTAGATCAACTGTATGAGTTATTGTATGAACATTATGTTGAAGACGTTGATGCAGTTTTCAGGTTTGCATATTCTAAACACTTTTTCGATTGGGCTCTTAAACCACCAGGATGGAAGAAGGACTGGCATGTTGGTGTTCGTGTAAAAGACACAGGTAAATTGGTTGGTTTCATTAGCGGTGTTCCTGGTGATTTATCAGTTAGAAATAATGATATTAACAGTGTTGAAATTAACTTTTTATGCGTTCATAAACAATTAAGATCAAAGAGATTAGCCCCATTATTAATTAAAGAAATCACCAGAAGAGTTAATTTACATAATATTTGGCATGCTTTATATACTTCAGGTACAGTTTTACCAACACCATTGAGTACTTGTAGATATGGTCATAGACCATTAAATTGGTCAAAACTTAATGAAGTTGGTTTTACTGTTTTACCAGAGGGTGAAACTAAAGCAAGTATGAATGCAAAAATGTCATTAAGTAATGAACCAAAAACGAAGGGTTGGAGAAAAATGGAAGAAAAGGATATTGAAATTGTCTGGCAATTGTACAAATCTTGGCAATCTAGGTATTCACTCAGCCAAATAATGTCAAAGGACGATATCAAGCACTGGATTTATGGTGGTGCTAAGCAAGATGTTAAAGTTGTTCATGCATTCGTTGTTGAAAATAGTGAAACTGGAAAAGTGACTGACTTTATTTCTTTTTACGTTTTACCATTTACAGTTTTAGAAAATCCACTCCATTCTCAAATTGGTATTGCATACTTATACTATTACGGTTCTGAAATTGGTGCTGGTAAAACAATTAACGATGAAGAATCTCAAAAACTTGTTAAAAAGAACTTAAAATCACTAGTTAATGATGCAATGATTGAAGCAAAGAAGTTAAATATTGATGTATTTAATGCACTTTCATCTCAAGATAATGCGCTTTTCCTCAGTGACCTTAAATTTGGTTTAGGTGATGGATTTTTGAATTATTATCTTTTTAATTATAAAGCTGCTCGTATTGATGGTGGTATAAGTAAAGACAGTTATGATTTTAGTGAAAAATCAAGTCAAGTTGGTGTTGTTCTTTTGTAAATTTCCTTTCTGTAAAAACTTTCTTTTAATTTTTAAAAATTACAGAAAATGAATTACTTAATATTACACCATAAAATTATACATTAATTACCAAATTTCATCAATAACTTGCTTGCTATTGATATATCCCATAAGATTACCACTTGCGACTTCCAGATCAACGTCAACATTATTTTGTTCATTCATAGGTTGATCATTATTACCATTTACCCCTGAAATGGTTATACCATATTCCATATTATTATCAGTATCATTATTTTCTAAATTTCCAGTGGTATTGACAACTTTAAAATTAAGATAATCAACCATGTCTTTATCAAATCCGATAATAATTCCATCTAATTTTTCTAAAAGGCACGGATGGACATAGCTTTGCATTGCCTCTCTTTCCTCTTCTATTGTACTGCATTTCCTGTGTGATTTGTTATTCATCGTAATTCTAGAAGTTATAGTTATTGGTTGAGTTGATTGTCCTTCCATGGTAGTTGTTGATAGTGTGGGGATGTTACCATTAATTCCCTGATCATCAATTAAAGAAGTATTTATTTCTGCAGATTCAGCTATGGCATCACCATCGTCGATAGCATTTTCCAATAAATCTAATTCTGGTAAATTATCATTCGAACTATTTAATAAAACTGCATCGCATCCTTCATCACCATTAAAAAATCTATTTAAACTGACGACACTATTTTTTCTATTCACGGTTTGATCACTACTTGGTAGCCCGGATCCTAAAAAGTAACCGTCTATACCATTATCAGAAAATTCTGGTTCAACACTCTTTCCATGAGTTTTAATCGCATCAAGTGCAATGTAATTTAAAAGTGGTTCATAGTTTTTATTGAAAAACATCAAAGCTATAAGAGTTACTGGGAATACTGGCAACATAAGCCCCGCAAGAATGAACGATTGCTCTAATGCAAGAGACCCAAATATTTGTAAGTGAAGAAAGAACACACCTAAGCAAATTCTTTTGAAAATAATTGGCCATGCTTTACCTGTGCTATGATATGGATGAACTAAAGAATAAACAAGTTGATATTTGTAAGTGTAGAAACCCAAAATAAAATAAACTAAACCTGAAACCAAAATCTTTGTTGAGATTGATGAATACAATATAGTTATAATAAAAATCAAAATATGTTGAGGTAAGATAAGACCTAAATCAAAAACTGGAGGTTTAAACAAAAATTCTCTAAACTTCCTTGGTGTTCTTCTCTTGAAGTTAAGAACAAAATTCCAAAATAATATGAATAAATCTCCTATCTGTAAGAGTTTAAATGGAAACATAGTTAGGCCTTGAAGTAAAATTAAATCAATATAGAATAATGAAAGTGACTTAATCGAGGTCGCAAGTAATGGTGCGATTTGTGTCGTATCTGTTAACAAGGCTTTATAACTGGAGAGTGTACCAAATAATGTGAAAACAAGGAAAAGGTTGAAAAAAATGTACAGGAAGTTCTTCTTAATTACAGAAATTTCAACATCACCTTCAGATCCCAGACCTTGTAAATTCGAAAGTGACGAAATAACATAAGGTAATACCACATTAATTAGGGTAAATAAGTATGTTGGTAATAAACCAGTAACAATTGTACGAGCTTTATCATGCTTTATTAAATAATCACCAAGCTCTTTCCACATTTTTCTAATTGCATTAACATTTAACAAAGATGTAATGTACCTAATTGGAATAATTAATAAACAACTAAAAACAATAATAATAAATTCTATAATATTCTTTCTGAACATAACAGTTTTATTATCCAATAGTAAGTTATTCCAATTAACATCTAATGGAGCTGGTGCTAATTCTGTAATCAATTCAAAAACTTTTGGTGAAAATACAGCTTGGGCTGCCATTTGTGCATCTGTAACTGAATCCATGGTAACAAATGCTAGGGGCATTCTTTTAAACTCTGCAGTTTCCTTTAAGTGTGTGATTTCTTCATTAATTTTAATTACTTGTCTTGCAAGTGACTCAATTTGTTCTTTGTTTGAATGGTTTATTTTGAAACAGGATCTGTTCTTTTTATTATATTTGTCATTATTAATAGCCAAAATATAATATTTTTCATCATTTTGAGCATCTGTAACAATGACTTCATTATTTTTATCGTATTGCTGAGGATGATAAAGAATATCATTATTTGTTGGAGGTGTTTTCGTTTCAATTATCTTCAAATGGACATTTTGAATATCAATTGAATTGAACAGATTGACATCAATACCACAAACAGAAGAATATAAAATTTCTAATTTCTGAATTATTGTATCTCGTTTTTCAAATAATTTCACCAGTGAAGAATAGTCATAAACAAAATTGATCTGATCAACTTTACCAACATTTAACTCTTGAATATGACGTTTCAAATCGTTTTCATTGCACATTTTCTCAGGTATATTCTTAATAAAAATTGTCCTATCAGTAATAGATCTTTGAGAGCCTAAAAATCTTTGTCTTGTTTTAATAATATGATTTGTTTCTTTAAATAAAAAGTAAAATATAATAATTGTAAAAATATAAGTGAAAACTGTAGAGATAGCAAGATAAATTATCGGTTCAGAATTTTCATCTTTACCTTTATCAGGTTCAAACACTGTGATATATTTTGTAATAAAATTAACAGATGAATTATCCCTATCAAATGACCCTATCAGAAGATATCTTATTGGGCTTAAAATACAAAGTCCGAGAACACTTAGTGATAAAAGAATCTTAATTGACATCCGGAAAAAGCATAAAAATACATAAGACTCCAAGCCAATCACTTGCAATAGTTGGTCATTGTTAATGGAGATTAAAATCCGTATCCAGCTAAACATATCATTAGGTAACTTTCTAATTTTCCTATTTTTGTAACTTCGGACACTAAAAAATATTGGAAACTTATATCTGATAAAGCAAAATGTGAAAAATAATAATAAACCAAGAGTGGTACATACATATAGTTGGACTTTGAAAAGTGTTTGTGTTTGCCTTCTTGGATCAAATAATGGCGGTTGATTATCATCATCATTCATACCACCGATAGAACTTTTCGATGACATTAAAGTTGATGTTGGAATGTTATCTGTAGAATTTCCATCTGATAACATTTCTATTATTATATCGGTAACATTATGTGCTAGTTGCAGTACGCCCTGGTGAATACTAGTGGTAGAATCAAACATTGTTCCAGGAATCCGTAGATCTATATGGTTTATCTATGTTTTAGGGCACAATTCGTTCTAATTAATCCTTTTTTTCTGGAAATGTAGATATTGAAAATAGTACCAAACACTATTAAGATGTCTTCAGAAGGTTTTTTGTTCTCAATGATGTACTAAGACGAGAACAAAACAACAATTAGGCACTGATACGGTGGTAAAAGCCAGTTGTTATATTTGCAGAAGGGCAGTTTCATTTTTTTCCTGATACGTGTGACAATTTAAATTGTTGCGTTTTCCTCGAATTTTTCTTCTCCATTTTTCACTTTTTCAACGATTTTGGAATTAGGGGTTTTGGAAGCCTTTCGAAAGCTTATTGAAGATCCTTTCCCTTCTGCTCACCAAAAACACCACAGCTCTTGCTCGTTGCATATCTGGTATTGATTACTGGGGATTTTTAAGTGTTACACCTGTTCATTATTTTATTCACGTACAGGTTATTAGGAAAATTTTGTTTGGCATAATATTTTTTTTCGATTCATTGACTTTATAATACAGATTATTGTACATTTTCTGGTAGATTTCTTTTAGTTATTTAGTATTGGGGTTAATTGGTTATTTTATAAAACACTTAGGTTATATTTTGGGTATCATTTTCAACTTTTTTAATTATTCACAGTTTACGTTCAATCAGTCAATTTCTATACAACAATGACTGACCTCTTACAAAGTTTAAATTCAGATAATAAGTTACTATCGGAATCAAAGGTTTCTAATAATGAAGATATGAATGTGTTACAATTATCGTTACCATCTACAATGTCATCCAATGATAATTTAGACTCTAATGAACTTCCAAATACTTCTTCCCCACTCAACAACATTCCACCAATTTATATCTTCTTGAATTTTGCATCAATTTATGAAAACAATTTAAATAAAATTGAATTTACCAGTGCATCATACATGGTTGTTAACTCATCAGATTTCACTAAAATTGAAAGAAAAGAATTTAACTTTGTTAACGTAGAAGATAATGGATCTGATTCTAAAAATGAAATCGATAAAAAATTGGAGTCATTTCCAACTTTCATTCAATCGTTAACAGACTCTATTTATAATCATTCAATTTCTGTTGAGAAGCCATTTGTATTCGTTGTATCAAATGCTTGGGATTTGAAATTGAAATTTATCAAGTACTCAAAGGGTATCGGTGAACAATTACCAAATTATTTCGAATACCCAACATATTTTGATTTAAAGAAAGAATTCATTAAGTATGAAGAAATGAATCATTTGGTGCCATTTAATTCAATCACATACAAACAGGCAACATTAGACTTTATGAAGGAAAAATTAGGAATTAAGGAAAAAAATGAATTTGAAAATCCTCTGGACTCTCTGTATTCTATTACTGAAAAGTTGGTTGAATCTGACAAATCTTCAAAAATTTTCAAACAACCTCATGACATGAATCTGGATTTGAGTCAGTTTTTTATTGAGAAATCAAGAGTTGTTTATTTGACGAATCTATCGAATGACACAACACAATCTGAACTGGAATCATGTTTTACACAATTTAATGGACGCACAACTACATTTTGGCTTATAAAAGTGCCACACACAATAACAGAAAATAACGAAACTTCATGGAGAACAGTTTCAGGATTTGCCATTTTTTCAACGCATGAAGATGCAATTGAATGTTTATCAATGAACGGTTTATTATTAAATGATAAATTAGTTGAAATTCAGCCATCCTCAGTGAATGTTTTAGATAAAGCACAAGAACTTTTAGTACCATTCCCAACCTCAAAAAACAGGTCAAGACCAGGTGATTGGAATTGTCCATCTTGTGGATTCTCAAATTTTCAAAGGAGAATTGCATGCTTTAGATGTTCATTTCCAGCAGCTTCAGCTGCCGCCATTCAAGAATCAATTTATAATGGCAATACATCATCAAATGCATCATCTACCACGCTAAACGCAAGTATTAAGCTTACCCCTAGTAATAATAATAATGTTACCAATGGTAGTAATATTAATAATAATTGTATTTACAAGAATCAGAACAACAATACTTCTATTAATTCAATGAATTATTTTAATAATAATAATAATAATAATAATAATAATAATAATAATGCTAACCAGTATAACAATTATAATAACAATTATCATAAAAACTATAACAATAACTATAACAATAATTATAATAATATGAATAATAACCATAGCAACATGAACAATAACTACAGTAATATGAATAATAAAAATAATGATTCAGGGAATTTATACAATGCAAACAATAGTATTAATAACATGAACAATAGTAATAATAATAATGGCTATATTGGTAGACAATCATCAAACGTTCCATTTCGTGCTGGTGATTGGAAATGTATTAATGAAACATGTTCTTATCATAATTTTGCTAAAAATGTCTGTTGTTTGAAATGTGGTGCACCAAGAGTTCAAAGTGCAATTATTAATGGTCATGCGCATAACCAGCATCATAATCATAACAACAACAACTCAGCTAATAATAGTGTTGACAGTCATTATGGTCATCATAACAATTCAAAAAATAACCGTAATAATCATCTCATGGATAACTATTCGTCAAGATCCAATTCATTACCAAATCATATGAACTTACAATTTAGTAACAGTGGAACTGGTAACGTCAATAATGGTAATATTAATGGTAATATTAATTCATACTCAAATCAGCAAGCAAATTATAACAAATTTAAAACAAATGATATTTATAATTTAAATTCTGTTCCAACCACACCAACAAGTGCAAGGACTAATATTACAGCCAATTCAACCTCAGGTGGCTATTCAACATCCAACTTAAATAACATGACGTCAAGCCAAATTTTAAACCAAGATTTTGATTTAACAAATAGACTTGGTGGTTTATCAATTAATAATACTGGTGCAAGTAATAACAGTAGTATTAATGGCATTAATAATATGTTCAATGTTAATGTTCCAAATTTAAATTTGAATTCAATTAATCATTTGGGTAACAATTTAAATAGTAATTTGAGTTCAATGAACAACACATTTGGGGGAGCTAATAATATGACCATTCCCTTAAAAATGAATAATGGATTGGACATTGGTCTTAATATGACCATGAATTTAAATAATCTTAATAATTCATTACATAATAAACAGACCGGGGGGTTAAACAATTTTGGATTAAATGGCCTAAATGGCTTTGGATTAAATGATTTAAGTCGAGCTTTAAGTTCACCAATTATTTCAAGCCCTGCAATTGGTGGTACGGGATTCAATAACAATATTCCTGGATTTACACCAATTGATAATACTTTTGAAAATAATGACAATGGTAATGATGGAAGCAAAAGTAATGGTGGTGAAGCATAATTAATAGATTAAAGGGTTTGGTAATGTGTGTATTTCTTTATTTTATTTATGAATTTTATTGCTTGTATTTTTTTGTTTGTTTTTATTCTATTTAATGAATTTCTTAATTATTTACTGGTGGAGTATATAAAAGTTTTGTATTTTATTTTAAAAATGATAGTTTTAAGTTGATTTGCGGTCCTTTTTTTTGTGACAAATAAAGGTGAAAAAAATGCAGAATTTAGAAATTTCATAGTTTGACATGACATGAGACTTGGAAAAATCAAAAAAAAAATTCCTGGAAGGAAAAAACTTTTCCAATATCAATATTTTTTTTTGTAACACAGTTGGATAACTATACATTATGTCACTGTTTGAAGTCGATGGTTGGGGTCTTGAAAACCGGAAAGTCAGAACAGGAAATAGCAAAAAGAAAGAGAGAAAACCAAAGTACGAAGATGAAAATGATAAAATCGAAGGAACAGCTAACTTGGGTTTTGACATTCCTACCAAGGCAAAAGATGAAGTGAAAGAAAACGCTGATCCGAAAGCAACAAGGAAAGAAAAAAAGGCCAAAAAGGATAACAAAGACAAAAATACTACAAATGATAAAAAGAGAAAGAATGAAACTGGAGAAAGTAAAGTTGAATATAAGAAACAAAAAACTGAAATACCACCTGAGTTTACAAATGGAATTGACCCATCCAAACTTACACCATTACAACGCAAAATGTTATCTAAATTAAGTGGATCAAGATTCCGTTGGATTAATGAACAATTATACACAACAGATTCGAAAAGTGCACTGGAAATGATCAAGAAACAGCCTGAACTATATGAAGAATATCATAAAGGTTTCGCATCTCAAGTTGAATCATGGCCTGAAAATCCAGTTGATGTTTTCACTCGTGAATTAGTTTATAGAGGAGTTAGTAAAATGATTAGTGCACCTGGTGGATTACCAGGTTTACAAAATAACGGTGAACGTAAAGTTGTTGTTTCAGATATGGGATGTGGTGAAGCAAATTTAGCAAAAGAAGTTGATAATTTCATGGCAGAGTACAAAAAAGATGGCAAAAATGCACTTAAGACATTCAAAAAGAAATTCGGGCATGCAAAGGATGTTAACTTAAAGAACAAAAAATTAAACATTGAAGTGCATAGTTTCGATCTTAAACGTATAAATGATAAAATAACAGTTGCAGATATTAAAAATGTCCCATTAAGTGACGAAAGTACAAGTGTTGTTATTTTTTGTTTAAGTTTAATGGGTACCAATTTCTTAGATTTTATCAAAGAAGCGGATAGAATTTTAATTAAAGGTGGTGAATTATGGATTACAGAAATTAAAAGTCGTCTTTCAGATCCAAAATGTGTTGATTTCATTAAAGCAATTGAAAATTTGGGCTTTAAGTTAAGAAATTTTGATGATGCAAACAAAATGTTTACAAAATTTGAATTTTATAAGCCATTGAAGGGTAATAAAGCTGGTAACGTTGATACTATCAGAAATGGTAAAGCAGAAGGTGAATGGCTACTTAAACCATGTATTTATAAAAGAAGATAGTGTAACTTAGTAAATATCCTACATATGAGTAATTTTCACATACAAATTTAAACCACTCTGTGAAAAGGCAAATTTATTAAAAGCGAGTGAAATTTCAGTCACCAAAAATGCAGTTTGATTGAAGCAACTAACCAACATGTTCTTAGCATTCTATAACTGGAATGTTACACCAAGCAAGCAAGATGGCAAAACTTAGAATTGGATATATTCCAGAACATTTTTCAACTCCAATGGCGTTTGCCCAAAAATATGGGTTTTATGAAAAACATGGATTAAAAGAATACGAATTTATTCCATATCCAAGTGGATCCGGACATTTAATTACCTCCTTAAAGGATAGTGAAATCGACATTGTCGTTGGATTAACTGAAGCCTTTGTGAGAGGTATTGCAAATGGTGATACCGACTATAAAATTGTTGGTGAATATGTTGAATCACCATTATGTTGGTCAATTTCAACTGGTAAACAACGTGATGATTTAACCAGTATTGAAGACTTGAAAAAAGAAGGCAACAATCGTATTGGTGTTTCACGTATTGGATCTGGATCATATGTCATGTCCTTTGTTTTAGGTTTACAAGAAAAATTTGCAAATCCATTCAAATTTGAAGTTTTGAATAATTTTAAAAACTTACGTGATAGCGTTAATGCAGGCGAAACAGATGCTTTTATGTGGGAACATTTCACTACAAAGAAGTATTATGATAATGGGGAAATCAAAAAGATTGGTGAAATCTATACCCCATGGTCATCGTGGGTTGTTACTAGTTCAACCAAAACTGCGGAATCTGACATAACTGCATTCTTCAAGGGAACACAAGAAGGTATTTCTTATTATAATAACCACGAAGAAGAAGCTCTCAACTATATCTTGGAAAATCTTGACTACAATGACCGTTCCGATTTACAAGACTGGGCATCCCGTGTGAAATTTTCCACCGATGTCAGTGCTGTCCAATACGAAAAGAACATTGTCAACACCGCCCGTATCCTTGCCACTGCCGGTGTTGTTGAAGACCCTAACTTTGCCACCAAACTGGACCAGTTTGTGGAAAACAAAAAATAGTTAACTGATAATTGCCGTTTTGGGAAAAAGATGGAAAGTCATGGAAATTAGATTTGCATGTGAAAATTGCACACGTGTGAAATTTCATTTGAAACCTGATTAGTTGTTTAATATTCTATTTATTTAATGTTTTATACTTGAATGTACTTCTTTGGTTTTATAGTCATCAAACCGTAGATATTCTGTACATAAACCAAGATCATGACTTTGAAAACCTCAAATTCCCCGGAACCCCATAGAAATCCAGAACCAATACTACCAGCGTTAACATACGATGCACCAGTTACACCGACTTTTATGAATGTTGAATTGAATACGACAAATAATAATCAGCATTTCTTTAACTCACCAACAACCTCGGAATTTAACAATGCTGCATTTATGTTGATGTCAAATATTGATAATAATACTCACAATTTACCTCAAACCGTTAATACAAACTCTCCATCATATTTTCTAAATATTACAAACACACCACCACCTCAAACGCTACCATCTGCATCAGCATTGGATTTCGAGTCAATAGGTCAATTACTTATGTCACCTAATAATAATGGCACTGCTACTAACATCAACATTCATGATACTAATAATAACAATAATAATACAACTACGTCTAATGCTTCCGATATTGATATTTTTACGCAGACTATTCGTTTCAATAACGATCCGATATTTAAAGATTATCATACAATTCTTCCAAAATCCTTTAATTCGCCAATATCATTCAGCAACTTACCATCTCCAATATCGACATTAGCTCCAATAAATACAATAGTTGGTACACCTGCTTCTACTGGAACTTTTTCAGCCACCGGACTTGGTATAGATATAAATTCAACACAAAATGCGGATTTGTTATCAAATACTGAAGCATTGGCATTAGAATCTTTCTTAGATTCAATTGCAAATGAAGGTGTTGTCAAATCAAAATTGAAGTCAAAAGTTACGAATAGTAAAAAACGTACTTTGCGATCACCTAATACTAGTGATAATCAATTGCAGAGTATAAAGCAGGAAGATTTTACACCAGATCTAAGCCCTAAAGGTAAACAGATGAAAAAGGAACCGGGTATATCAGATGTGTGTGTTAACAAGAAGCAACTTTCCAAACAAGAGAGGAAAGTGTTTCACAATATAACTGAACAAAAACGTAGAGACATGATCAAAGAAGCATTTGATAAACTAAATTCGTTGGTTCAATCATCTATTTTCGATTTACGAGATCAAGAAACTTTGAAAAATCAAGTTAAAAAGAGAAAAAGAAAATCAACTGCAGTAAATAAGAGACCAATGAAAAAATTTGAAGTTTTATCCAGATCTGTCAGAGAAATTCAAATACTAGTTGAAAGAAATAAACATCTGTATAATTTATTAAATGAATCAGAAAAAGAAAACCCAATTATTAATGTTAATGATAAGTTCCAATTGTTGCCATAACCGCTTTCCAGGTACGGGCCTGTCAAATACCCCATGTTTGTATAACAATATTTATTTGTAATGTGTAGAGTAAAAGTAGTGTTTAATGAAATGAAATTAAAAATTAAGTGAAGGCTTGAACGCGTTCAAAATGAAGATAAAACTTGAAAACTTGAAAAGTAAACAATCCATTTTCCAATTTCAAACGTTCAAGATCCTCCCTTTTTTCTACATTTATTATTGATTTGTATGCCAAACCCTATAAGCTTTTAGGATGTATGGTAACTCAAGGAGACCAGTTGAGAATTGGCATTATGATAAATATAGAGATCCGCATGAATTTCCCATTTTAGATTTATCTTCGGATGACGGCAGTCAGGATGCCATAAATTCAACATCATCAGGAACCTTATCAAACAAACTTCCTCAAATCTCTGATGAAAAATATAGGCAAATTTTACACCGTAAAAATGAAATAAAGAAAAAAAATACGCTTTCTAATATATCAAATAAAATGAATGATGTTCCAACTTTAGCTTTTAAAGAAAAGTCAAATTTATTGAGTTTGAAGGGTGATGATAAGAATAATAATAATAATAATCAACATATGGAAGAAACAAAGGAAAATGTAACTGCTCCTGGAATTTTATTAACTTCTTCAACCCCAAAAGTTAATACTTTCCTTTCGAAATCGAATGATTCTATCAAAATTGATAAAAAGTTATCACCATTTTTAAATGATGCTCATGAAAACAATGGTTCCAATATTTCAGAACTAATTAAAGCACTACAAGCTGAAACTTTAAAAAAAAGTGAACTTGAAACAAATTTATACAAGAAGGATATTCAGATTAAGAATTTTGAAACTGAAGTTGTTAAACTAACCCATGATAATTCTACAATGTTAAATAAAAATAATGAATTAAACTCGAAAATCAATTTATTAAATGATGAAAATAAAGAGTTGAATTTGAAAGCTTCTGAATTTTCAACTGATTCTGAAAATTTTAAGAAGCTACATGATGAATTTGAAAGGGCAAAGTTATTATTATCAAAAGAACGTGACATGAATAAAAGTTTGATTTTAAACTATGATAATCAAATTAAGAATATAACTAATGAAAATTTGGAAATTTTAAAAAGTGTTGAATTTGAAAAAAATCAAGTCAATTATTGGAAACAGAATTGTCAAAGGTATGAAGGAGAATTGATGAGGGTAAAGGATGAATTGAAAACTATTGAAAGTAAAAATGAAAAGTTAACTAATGATTTAGAAGAGTCTGAGACCAAGATTAAAAACTTAAACACAACTATAAAGACTACTGAAAACCATTACCAATCACTCACTAATAAATATGATGAACTTGTGGTTCGTGATAAAGATATTAAAACGAAATATGATGAAATTATCATAGAGAATGATTCTTACAAGTTGAAAATTAAAGATTTAGAAAACAAAGAAAATGAATGGTCACTTGACTATATCAAATTAAAAACTGAATATGAAACAAACTCTAAAATTCAATCTGATGAGCTTAACAATAAATCGACTGAAAATGATAATTTGAATAAATTAAATAAATCATTAACATTAGACAATAATAAATTACTAGAAGAAATTAATAAAATTAAAGGTGTTAGTAGTGGTTCTGTTCCAATTTCAAAAGATAGCTTTAAGAATAATAAATATGAACTATTGGAAATGAATTTACTTGATGAATTATCAATTATTGAGTTACAGAATATTATTAAAAACATTTTAAGTTCATTTGATATTAAATTTACAGATCTAAAAAATCACATCATTTTCATACGTGATTTCATATTTGTTTTCTTTGATGAAATCCACAGTATTTTACATTGTTCAAATAATGGTAATATGGTAGTTATTGATAAATCAATTAAATTAGATAGATCCGATACTGATAAATTTAAATTATGTATGAAGATTTTGCTGGAAGATGTTAAGACTCTGAAAGGTATTAAAATTGAATGAATACCCCTTTTTGTTAAATATTAATGATTTATTCTCCATTGTTCGTTTTTTTGCTATATAAGATAAAAGGATTGCTCTATAACTGGTGGTATTTGTGTATTTTTCTTAAAATAAAAGAATACTTTTGATGTTTTGCGGCACGTGTAGATATTAAATACTATAAAAGACAAATTTTAGACAAAAAATATAAAAATAGAGTTCAAAGAAATAGAAGATCAAAATAAAAACTATTTCTTTAAGGTTGCCAAATCAATTGGTGAACCTGGAGTTGCAATGTAAGGATATAAGATATCAGTTAAAAATTCAGCTAATGGTTTCTTACCAGTTAATTCATCCTTTAATGCTTGTGCTGCAATGTCATATTTATTACCTTCTTTATGAGAAGACTTTGCAACTTCTTCATCAATTAATTGACAGACAAATTCTGGAGTGATGATCTTACCAGTATCATCCATCTTAACTTGGTGTTTACACCATGACCATAATTGTAATCTTGAAACTTCAGCAGTTGCAGCATCTTCCATTAAATGGTTAATTGGAACACAACCTAAACCTCTTAACCAAGATTCCATATAGTTCAAACCAATGAAAATATTTGCACTTAAACCCTTCATTGTGATTTCACCACCCTCAATATTGGTATCAACTAACATTGATTCTGTAATTTCATCAGTTTTTTGAACGAATAATTGATTTGGAGTTGGCATATGTTCTTCAAAGACGGATAATGCTGTATCTAATAAACCAGGATGTGCAATCCAAGTACCATCATGACCTGCAAGAACTTCTCTTAATTTATCCTTTCTAACAGCTTCTAAAGCAACTGCGTTTGCAGCTGGATCATCCTTAATTGGAATAAAAGCAGCCATACCACCCATTGCATGAACACCTCTCTTGTGACAAGTTTTAATTAAACCTTTAACATAATTAGTCATGAATGGAACTGACATAGTAACTTGATGTCTATCAGGTAAAATATGATCCTTTTGGTTTCTTAATCTCTTAATAGTTGAGAACATGTAATCCCATCTACCACAATTTAAACCTGAAGAGTGTTCTCTTAAAGCGTATAAAACTTCATCTAATTGATAAGAAATTGGTAAAGTTTCAATTAAAACAGTTGCCTTAATAGTACCTCTTGGAATTTCAAGAGCATCTTGAGCGACACAGAAAATATCATTCCATAACTTAGCTTCTAACCAATGTTCCATCTTTGGTAAGTAAAAGAATGGACCTAAACCTTGAGAAATTAAGTATTTTGCATTGTGGAAGAAGAATAAACCGAAATCTAAAATTGATGCAGAGATTGGTTCACCACCAACAGTGATGTGAGAATCAACCATGTGCCAACCTCTTGGTCTAACAATCATGACAGGAACTCTTCTACCTTCTCTATTAATCTTATAACGCTTACCAGTCTTTTCGTTGGTAAAGTCAATCTTATCTCTGATTGCATCATAAAGATTGACTTGACCGTAAAGCATATTGGACCAAGTTGGAGCACATGAATCTTCAAAATCAGTCATATAAGTGTGAACATCAGTATTAAAAGCATTGATAATCATCTTTGCATCCGGTGGACCAGTGATTTCAGCCTTTCTTGACATTAATTTTGGATGGTTAATATTACATCTCCAGTTTGGATCATTTCTAATATATTCGGTTTCCTTTAAGTAATGTAATGGAATACCTGCGTCAATTTGTTTTTGGACTTCTTGTCTGTTTGCTAATAATTCTTTTCTTGTGTCATTGAATGCCTTGTGCAACATAACAACGAATTTAATAGCTTCGACAGTTAAAATGTCCTTTGGAGTTGCTTCAGAAAGTAATGGCTTGTCAGAGACTTCACCAAGAACTTGAACATCGTCTAAAGATGTAACGTATAATTCAGCTGGGTGTGGCATAGTAGGCGTTGTGTTATTTCGGCTTGGGTTTGGGTTTGGGTTTGTGGAATCAACATCAACAAGTGTGCAAAGTCCAGCTTAGAAACTGAGAACAAGCCATCCTTTTATATTGGTGACCATCAAATTCTTGCCTTTGGTCCTTAACCCGATCACTCCAAAAGACGGCTCAACTCCGTCATCATTTCCCCGTTCATAGCCCCCAAAAGCGGCCATCTCGCATCCCACTGCATCCCACTGCTGCCCAAGAAATACCACACACCCGCCAAACCGAAAGCAAACTCGGCGGCCCGCATTCCCGTGGGGGACGAAGTCGGGCAGGGCGGTGACAGGACCCCGACTCCGTCTGGACGAAGTCGCGCCGGAGAGGAGGCGTTTCGCGTATTTGCAGAGGCATCATCGCGTCGGGTATCGCATAACCGTTTCATATAGTCAACGTTCATTATCTACACAGCTATCTCCTTGTTTTTGTTTTCTATACAGGATTATTTTACCCTTTTCAGTAATTGAAAGACTTCACCCTACTGAAAACGAAATCTTTTTCATTGCTCCTGTTCAATGAATTGTGTGTTCTGTTGATTGTATCGTAGAATCCTAGATTCACCCATTCGAGCTTGTTATGGCGATGGTATTTGCCTGCATTGACAATTTTAAATTTATCGATAAATCTGTATTTTTCAACAGGTCCATCACAATTCGTTTCAACATTCCCGTCAAATGTTACGTTATATGTACCATGAAAAACCCTTAACCAATTTCTCTTACTGAAACTATCAAATTTGTCTGCTGATTCACTCTCAATTTGTAAGTTTTCTTTAATTAGTTCTTCATCTTCATTAACTTGATACCCCTTATGTAATCGTGGTATCACCTTTTTTGGTTCCAATATAGTAATGATTTTCAGGCATGTTCCATCACTGAAAAACCTATAATACCTATAATATGAAATCATTTTATATGGTAAATTCCATGAATTGGAATTTTCACTTCTGGCTCCTTCTTTCATATATGTAACTTTACTGATATAAACTCCACGATATTTCAAAAACGGTCTTTCGTTCAACATTTTATAATAATCTAAACCCCAACGTTCATCAATCAATATCTGGAGTTTATCTTTTTTTTCAATTCCTTCTTCTTCTTCTTCTTCTTCTTGGTCATGGGTATTTACCATATTTTCTTCTTCTTTATAGTTTTGTCTTCCATATGTTAATCTACATAATAAACTCCAGATATTTTTATCAACAAATCCAATATATGCCAATTTTTTACAAACTAAACTGAAATCGATCCAACTTGGTGTGTCATGAATAATTAAAATCTCCATGACGTTCAAAATAACTTCATAAGGCAACTTTGTAAAATGAACAGGTTTTTCTTCATCTTCTGGAATGAAATCACAGTTTGAGTAACTTTTTAATAGTTCAAGCAATTGCGATTTATTCAGCTCTAATGGTTTAATATTTTCATTGGTTGTTTGTAATTTATTCAATCTGTCCTTTGTTTCAATTGCTTTTTCACGCCTTTCACGTTTTAAGTTTTCAAAGTATTTCTCTCTATACTTTAAGTCAACTTTATCATCAAGTTTGAATGCCTTCCAATAATAATCTGATGCATCATTCAATTTACCTTCTTGTTCCTTTGCTGATGCTAGTTCAAACAATTCAAAGGCAATCTGTTCTCGACTTTTGATTGGGTGTTCATTAATTTCCTTGATTGACAATCCCTTCAATTCATTCTCCAGTTTCTCAACGTCCACATGTGACATGCTGTATGAGTATCTGTTTAGACGAGATTAATCATCTTTCATTTCCAGCGTACGATAACCAATTTTGGTTAAAATTCTTACTAAATCTTACCTTTCAGACAAGATTCGCTCTAATCAACTTGAGGGAAAAAATATTCGGAGTATATATGTAGGATTAAATTTTTTATAGGGCGTTTGAAAACTTGGAAGATTTAATGTTTGGAAGAAGATGTTTCACTTTAGATCCTATTGATTTGTCTTTCCAACGGTTGAAGCAATGAGATTTTCCAGATCAATGGAAGATATTTTAAAATTATGTATCTAATTTACCTAATTTGGAAAAAATGCATTGAAACAAACATGAAACGAGGTTGAAACCTAACTTTTTCAAAAAATTTCGGATATATCACAAACACATGATGATTTATGAATCAAACTTATAACGAATATTTGATTAATTTTCCTTGTCTTTCTTTATTCTGTATCGCATTATAATATCAAATTTCGAATCAAATTGGAAACATGTATTGAACTTTCATTTATTACCTTTTTATATTTTAAGATTTATAAATTAAGATTGATCTCAATCTTAGGCTTTTTAATACACGTCTTTTTATGATGCATTATAAATATTGTCCATTATTTTATAACTACTTAGAACAAAAATGTCTATCATAGATGAAGACATTCAGGAAGTGCAAGCATTAGCTGCAAAAATTTGTGAAAAGCATAAAATTTCATTTATTGGATTTTTCCAAAATTCGGATAAATCATTTGAACGTATGATAACTGAAAGCATTGAATGTACAACACCGAATGGATCATTCGATAATAATAATTTCAGTTTCAATAATATTTCAAATAATTCAGACGTTCAAAACGTACTTGCAAATTTATTAAACACCTCTTATCAACTAGCAAATGCATCCAAAAATACCATTACATCATCACCAAAACAACTTGCAAATTCTTCAATGAATACATCCTTCAATAACTCATATTCTCTAGCATCATCATCTATTAATTCAGCAGATTCAAATTCAAATAAGAATTATAAACTTGTTACAATTAAATCACAAAATAAAGTTGATGTTAAAAACTACCTTTATAATTGTTTTGAAGAATTTCAACAAATTCCATGTAAATTACTAGCAAAAAGTTGGATTAAAATCATTGAACCTAAAAAACAATCTAAATACCCTTATAAATTAGGTGAGAGCTCAAAACCTTTCTGGTGGCCACCGAATTGTATTCATAGAGAGCCAGATCATTTAAAGAAAGATGAAAGAATCAGCTTGCTGATTAATATTTTAAGGATCTTTAAACAAAAAGAGACTCAACTAATTTATGCTGCCTCATTAATTGATGGCTTAGGCCAGCAAACGGCAGCGTCAAATAAAAAGGATGAATTTGGTCAAAGAAAAATGAGTTTATTGAAAGATATGTTCAAAATTGTAAATACCCAATCAAATTTAAATATTGAAACTATTAAAGTTATTAAGCCAGGTAAGAAATATTCAAGTCAATTTTATCAACGGAATGCATCAATTACAAACGATAATAGTAATAATAATAGTAATGAGCATTCAGCTACAAAGTCAACAATTTCAAAATCCTTAAATACCTCTGATAATCAAAATACACTTCCACTTCCCAATCTTTTAGTTACGCCACCTACAATGAAAAATTCTGAAAGAATAAAAGCAGCTAAATTAATCACAAACCTAAATCATCAGCATGGTACGAATACTTCTGAATATTTTTATAATGAATTTATGGAATATATTCAACACAAACCTGATATTGATAATAAAAATAAAAATCTGAATCAAAACCAAAATGGACCAACACTATCATCACCTTTTATACCATCTTCATTGCATAATATTCCACAGCTACGTACACCACCGAAGCCACATAGTGGTACAGCGTTAAGTTTAAATGATAACAATATTGAAACACATTTCTTTTCTGATAATTCACCACCACCCTCAACCGTTTTGAAACAGTTAAGTCAATTTACACCAAAAAAACCAAACTCTACAAACCCGACGTTTAAAATTTTCAATTATCAAGTATCACCTCCACCAACTGGAATTTTTACAACACAAAAATCAAACTTTAAAAATCAAAATAGCAAACAGATCTTGCATACATTAAATCCGTCAAAGATTAATTCATTGAATTATCAACTTCAAAATGTAATTAATAATGATGACAAACACAGAATTATGAGTAAAATTACCAAACCTAATAAACATTCAATAAGCTCAATCAAAAAATTACAATCACAGATTGATGAAAATGAAGAAACTGATTGTGAAATGGACTAAATACACTAAGTTTCATTAATTTCAACATATTTTTAAACTTTTAAATATATCACGTTTTCTCTTATTTTGTAATTTACATAATAACATTTTGTAAATCAATATCATCTGAAAAAATAATCAACAAGCTTAAACAAGTTTAAAACCAGGTTCACAAATGAAAAAATCACAGACACTCAACAAATAAAAAAATATTGGTAAAACTCCTTATCAGGGGCTCGAACCCTGGACATTTCGGTCGACTTCTTAAAGAATTCTTAAAAGCCGAACGCTCTACCGACTGAGCTAACAAGGAATTTGTTGAAATGAAAAACGTTTCTATGTATACCTAGAACCTATTTTTAACTAACAAAATCATTCAATATTATTTCTATAAATAATATTTTATTCGATTACTATTGGTTGTAATGCATTAACTCTGAGAATTGGGTCCATTTTGATTAGAAAAATCGGTAGTTAAATAAACTATAGAAAATACAAAAATATAAACAACTGGAGAACTATATCTCCTTATAAATACTAATCTAATGTGTAATAATCATATAAAGGAATAGATACGTGATATCGGATAGGAGATAATAGATAGGAGATGACAGATACCAAATAACAGATAGGAGATAGCCGATATCAAATCACAGATAACAGATAATAAATAAATTATTATCTATCTGTTTGTTCATTTGTTATCGGCCGGTCTGTTATCAGCACGGCATTCCTTTCAACACTATTAAGCAAATAAATAAATATTACATTCCTTATGAACTCATGGAATTCTATTTTCTAGTGCAATATTAACATTGAACCAAAGTTACAAATTTGCATATTTTGACATGATAGTTAAACAAGGTAATTGAATATTGGATAGCTAAAACTCAAATATCCCTATAAACTTGTGAAAAAGTTATATTATCGATTTCAAAGTTTAAAAAATCAGGGTTATAATGAGATTTGGAAATTTTTTTAGTGTTCAAGATCTATAAGTCTAATGTTTTTTTAGACCAAAAATATAAAATTCAGTAATAGTTACATAATTGGAACAAAATGTCTAACAATTATTGAATTGTGGAGTTTTAAGTAAATTTCAAAAATAAAACAATATTAAGTTAAGTTATACAATAAACTGCAAATATCATAATTAAATAAGTAAACGTTCAAAAATTATTAAAAATAAGTGTGAAGGGTATCAAAAAATTTTTTTTTTAATTTTTTTATCAAAATGTCTGGTTCAAAAGACACTAATAAGAACCATCGTCATAATCACCATCATTAGAATAATAAACGTCATCATCATCATAGTCATAGCCATAGTCGTAATAGTAAGATGTTGGAATTTCATCTTCAATAACAATAATTTCAGTGTCATCACTATAACCTGAAGCATACGCTAAACCAAGTTGTTGGTCTTCTAAATCAACAATAACAACTAAACTATCTCTTAAGATGCTAGTACCTAAAATGATAGTTTCATCGTCTTCATTTGGCAAAATGTCCAAGATAAATGCACTTGGCGTTGTGTTCTGGGGGATAATATCCCAATAATATGAATCATTAGATGAACCCAATGGAGATGAGATATTGACATAAATAGGTGCTACATCCCAAACTTCTACTAAAACAGAAGTTAAATCGACATCAATAGTAGTATCATTATCAAGAAGTAAGGTAATTGCAGTATCATTAATAAACGAATAGTCACCATCTTCAACTTCACCTTCTGGAATGGTTAAAATATATCTATTAATAGTATTATCATAAGAAACGTCAAATGTTGAATTTAATGCCAAAGCAAACGATGATAAAAGATCTTCTGGTAAAAAGACATTATAGGTTGAAACATCAATAATTGCAGTATATTCAACATCAGTAACTCCATATGTGTCATATTCGTCATTGTATTGATCATTTACAACAGAATAATCTGTAATATTGATACCAGAAACATTGAAAGCAATTGCTTCTTCATATTCAACTAATGGGTAAAAGGTAATGTTACCTGCAATTGCTGAATAATCGACAGCACCGAAAAGAATTGATGATTCATAATCACTAATAGATAATGCATAAACAGCCTTTTCAATGACACCATTCTCGACAAGTACGTATGGTAATGATTGGAAAGTTGAATTTTCATTGGAATTACCAATACCCAAAACACCGATACTTGACTCCGAAGAATAAGCAACACCAAATGTTGCATTAATCGAAACACCTGAAAGTTCAATTGTATCATTACCTATAGGACCGAAGGCATAGTCATCATCAAACCAACTTTCAGTTGAAACAAATGTTTCGGAAGAGGAATCATTGAAAACACCATAAAATTCACAATATAATCCAGCAAAAACAGAATCAATGAATGTAAAATTATAGCCAGATGTAATATTATAGCCAGATGTAATATTATAGCCAGATGTAATATTATAGCCAGATGTAATATTTGTTGAAATAAAGTCATAAACAGTTGATGTATTTGCAGTATCTCTTTTTTCAACAACAGGTTCAAATTCTCTCTTTTTGAAACCACCAGCTTCATCTGAAGTGTATAGATCCCAAAGATCAGAAGTATCGCTAGCATAATCATCATATCCAGAAGGATAATCATCTGAATAAGTGTCGAGGGGGTCAGAATCAGTTCCAACTATTGACGCAATTGTATAAGTTGTACCATCGACGGTTGTAACAAGTGTTTCAAACTCATCACCCAAAGTCTCAGCTTCAGTTGCATAAAGAGCAGCCTTTGAAGTAATAGGTTTACCGAAAGCTTCAGCATCTGATTGAACGTCAGTAAAGAAATGTCCAGATTTAGAAGCAGTCTTAGTGAACTCATCAATTTCCTTGGTAAGGACAGCATGTTCACTTGAAATGAAGGATTGGAATTGAGTTTTTCTTTCAGATACATAACTTTGAATATCAATTGAAGAAGTAGAATTTAAAGCTGCAGCTAAACCTGAAGCGTGACTGTCTTGGAAATCTTGTAAAGCAGAACTAATATTTGATGTTAATTCGAAATTTAATGAATTCCATTGGTTATCACTAAATGAATATGGAAGTGGAGACAATGCCAAACAGAATTCATTATCTACAGAATTAACCCAAAAGTTGGAAGATTTGGTATCTAAGTTGAGAATGACTGTTTGATTATCGGAACCAAGTGTGACTTGAATACCTAAATCTGAACCGTCGAATAATTCTTGCTTGATGAAACCTAAAGATGAACTATTGGAAACTGAAACTTCAGTGTCATCTCTCTTGTGAACTGGAATAGCGTTGACAGTAGTTGCCAATAAAGCCGCAAACACTGTGTTGCTGAATAACATAGTTGTACTTGGTCAATTGATGGAACAAAAAGAAGAAGAAGATGAAGAACACCAAAAAATTTCTGCTTCAGGATGGCAAATCCAAGACATTTAAAGAAAATTCCGTCAACCAGGCTTTTCATCCACTATGGCACGCTCACAATTCACTGAACAAAAGTCTAGACGAATCTATCAACTATGGCCGGATTGGGAAGGATCCTTTGCTCGTGTGGTCTCAGCTCACTGCCCCAATCCGAAAAATTCCCGCAATCTATTTCGTCATTGGTCATTACGCTTTGCAACAATCGGCCATATCCAGGTCGGGGGGCTGTTCTACCCTCCAAGCCTTTGTTCTTGCTCAAACAGGGAACATCAAACATAATGCCTTCACACAATTCTGTAAAAAGTGAAAACTTTAAATTGCGCTATAAACTATAACGTGATCGGTTGGATATAAAGTATTATAAAGTGTATTTATAAACTGGTAAATATAAGGTGGAAGGACCCCTATTTATCCGTGTAGAGATGAGTAGATGTATTTACTTATTTGTCCTTAGATTCCTGCTTGTATCTTATATCTGGTACTAACAAGAATGTTCTACTAAATACTACATCCTTCTAGGAACAACTTTTACAAATTCTTATCACTTCTTAATACCGAGACAGATTTCGGTCAATTTTTTTTGTCTTTCTCGGATCTATCTATTCATCTGCATCTGGATTTTTCGGCATTCCTAGCCTGGTTTTTCCTTTAGGGAGTGGTTTTCGGTATTTTATTCAATCAGGTTTGTTATATTTTCGGATATTACACACGTTCCACATCGGATACTACTCTGTTAAAAACCATTATTCTTAAACCACTCAAGAACATCTTCTTTAGCCGTTTCACTCCATTCAACATCATTATGGATACAGTCTAATGCTTGTTTTAAACCCTTTTCATAACCAGTATTATCTTTAGATTTGAAAAATAATTGGATATCTGCCTCCAAATCTTTTGACACAAGTTTTGGTAGGAATCCCTTAACAACACGATCCAGTGTCCACATTGAGACGTCATTTCTAAATTTACCGTAATTCTCTTTGAAGTAGTTCCAGAAAATAACTTTTGTTTGACTATTTGATGCCAATGGTACACTTAAAAATTGGTAATCCATTTCCGGAACACTTCCGTCAAAGAATAAGTTCAAAATTCTTGGTAAATATTTCTCAGCGTCATTGATTGATCCGAATGATCTTAACGCAACTTCACGTCCATCAATTGAGCTTGAGTTACTGATATCTTTTAAAACTGAATTGAAAACTTCATCAGTACATGTTTCTTTATTTGATAATAATGTTTTATAAACAGCTTGTCTGAAATGTGGTTCAATTTTATTGGATTTGAACATTTCATCAGCTTTGGAAACTGCTTCTTCAAGTTTGGAACTACCTGATTGTTCAAATAAAATTGCTGCTAATCTTTGTTGGTTAAAATCAAGGGTTGAACTATTCTTCATTAATTCTTCGAATTTATTTTTATAAAGATTCCTAGAGAATGAAGTAAGTTTATTGGAAATTTCTTCATTTGAAAAAAATGCAACCCTTAAAATATTCAATCTTCCAACAATTTCATTCCAAACTGCAACATGGTTTTCATCCTTCATTTGATTAATTAAATGCAAAAATTGTGAAGTCTTGATTATGCCAGCTCTTGCTCCAGCACTGGTATCTGCGATTAAACCAATTTTATCTTTTGCTGGTAATTTATCCAGATTCAATACAATGTTGTTGAAAACTTCATTATCATAGAAAACTCTATAGAATCCGGCGGTATCATAATTTAATTTAAGGAAATTTTTACTTGAAACAATTTTTTCCTTTGTAATCATGTTTTCAACATTCGGAATCCACCAAGTAATTTCATCATCTGCTTCAGTAATACCTTCGGTCAAAAATCTTTGTTGTCTGATTTTAATTTCATTCTCATTAATCTTAGAGACATGTAAGGCTGGGAAACCAATTGCTCTAATCCATGGTTCCACCAATTCAGTAATATTTTTCCCTGAAACTTCACTAATAGAATCCCATAAATCATTAGATTTTGCATTATCAAAAGAATACTTTTTAAGATAATTTGAAACACCCTTTAAGAATATTTCAACACCAATTGACTCAGCAACCATTCTGACAACTGATCCACCCTTCAAATAAGAAATCGCATCAAAAATTTCATCAATTTCATTTGCATGATAAACTTGAACTTCAATTGGATGTGAAGTTTTCAAACTATCCAAATCTAACGCGGTTTGCATTGAATCTGAAATAAAATCAGTGAAAACATCCCATTCTGGATGCATATTTTCAACACATAACCAACCAACATAAGTTGCAAATGATTCATTTAACCATAAATCTGACCACCAGTTCATAGTACAATAATTGCCAAACCAAGAATGTGCAATTTCATGAGAAACAACATATGAAACCTTTTGTTTGTATGCAGAACTAGAATTTTCTGGATCAAATAATAACGCAGTTGATCTAAACATGACTAAACCCCAATTTTCCATTGCATTTGCACCAAATTGTGGGACTGCTAATAAATCAAGTTTTGGTAATGGATAATCAATATCAAAAATTGTTGAAAGATAATCAAGTGCATTTTCTGCAGCTTGTAATGCATATTTACCTGTATGTGATTGTCCAGGAATAGTATAAACTCTAATTGGTAATTTTGATCCATTGTATGCACGTAATGTTTCAGCTTCAACATATTCAAATTGTCCAATTGCCCAAGCAACTAAATATGTTGACATTTTAGGAGTTTTATTGAATGTAAATACTTTTTTATTATTTTCAACATCTTCAATTTCCTTATTCAATGGCATATTTGATAAAACTTGTAATTCCTTTGAAATTTCAATTGAAATTTCAAAACTTGCTTTACAATTTGGTTCATCATAACATGGAAATGCCGAACGTGCATCAGTGGATTCGAATTGTGTCGCCAAAATATACTTAATGTCACCATTTGAATCTTTATAATTTGATGTATAAAATCCGGCCATATCAGTACGAATTTTACCAGCATATTCAATAACTAATTGAATATTTTCATTTTTATCTTTACAAAGTCCGTTTTGGAATTTAAATTCAACTGTCTCATTACCATTATTTAAAATTATTTCATTAATTTCAGTAGCTTCCGAATCTTCAGATTTAAGGGAAGCTTTCCTAAAATTTAAAAACTTTTGATTTAAAATAATGGAGTTTGAATTTTCTAAAACTTTAAAATCAATTGTAACTAAACCGTTAAATATGTTTTTATTGTAGTCAATATCATAGCATTTAATGTTATAGTTTAATGGAACCACATTTCTTGGAAGATGCTCATGTAATGAAGTATCTGGAAATTTCTTCTTGTTAATCGAATTACACATATTCCTTGAATAATTAAAAGACCTGGGGATTATTTTAATGATCGAGTTAAACATTCATATGATAAGTTGAAATAGAAAGAAGAAAAAAATGCAAGAAAGGTGTCAAAAAAAAAGCATTTACAAACCAAGATTCTTTCTCCCTTATTGATTGGCGGCGTTGAAACGTCACACGCGGCCGTGTGTACACATGGCATCTAAAAATTCACCCTTTTTGATAGCAAATTTGTATTATTATTTAATGATGATAATGCATTATATATGATATATGGTGTCTAAGTTAGCATGTAAGAGATATTAAAATTAAGATTAGGGAGTAATGAAAAAACAAAAGGAAATTTTGATATAAACTATAGATTTGAATAAATAAGTCAAACCATTCTAATCATTCAACAGTGACTGATTTTGCTAAATTTCTTGGACGATCTGGATTATTACCGGCAGCACAAGATAAGTAATAACTCATTAATTGTAATGGAATAATGTTGAGTAAACCTTGTAAACAATCAACAGTTTTTGGGACTTCAATACATGCAGAAAGTTTGGATCTATCAATTAAATCATCACCTTCAGTAAGGATAATGATTGGTTTACCATCTCTTGCTGTTATTTGTTGAATTGCTGAGTTAACTTTAGGAGAAAATGAATCTTGAGTTGCAAATGCAACAACTGGCATTGTTTCATCAATTAATGCTAAAGTACCATGCTTTAATTCAGCAGCTTGAATACCTTCAGCATGAATATAAGAAATTTCTTTAATTTTTAATGCACCTTCTAAAGCTGATGCATATTGATAACCTCTACCAATAACTAACATATTTTCTTTATTATGCAAATGTTTTAAAGAAATTTCTTTAATTTGATCCTTTAATTCTAAAACTTTTGCTATTTGATTTGGAATATCTTCTAAAGCGTTTATAATTTCAACATGACGTGATTTAGTGTCAATTACATTATTAGAAATTTGTAAAGCAATCATAACTAATGCAATAAATTGTGATGAATAAGCCTTTGTAGATGCAACACTAATTTCTGGACCGGCATTAATATGAACACCACAATCAGTTTCACGTGAAATACTTGAACCAACAGAATTAACAACACCAACATTCAAACAACCTGCAGCTCTACAGTATTTTAAAGCTTGCATACTGTCAGCAGTCTCACCTGATTGGGAAACAAAAATACATGTATCATCTCTAAAAACCGGTGGTGAACGATCTAAAAAGTCAGATGCTAAATCGACTGAAACTGGAACTCCAGTTAATTCTTCAAATAATGACCTTACAGCCATACATGAGTGATATGATGTACCACAAGCAATCATTTGAAATCTTCTGGATCTTCTAATACTTGTTAAATAAGGTTTAATACCACCAAGCATTATATTTTTATTTTTAAAATCTAATCTACCTCTCATTGTATTGAAAGTGGAATCAGGTTGTTCAGAAATTTCTTTCATCATAAAGTGATCATATCCACCTCTCATAATTTCAGCTAATTGTAATTCTAAAGTATGAACAGGTCTTGTAGTTGACATACCTTTACTTTGTCTTGCTCTATGAATATGTAATTCACCATGATTAATATGAGCAATATCATCATCTTCTAAAAATAAAACTTTTTTAGTATGTTCGATAACTGATGATGCATCAGATGAAACAAAAAATTCAATTGGCATATTATGATCAGGTAAGATTGCCCTTGATTCTGATTTTCTTAAAGAAGTTTTAAAGTTTTTAGATGGTAATAAACTACCACCATTTGACTCATTAGTTAGTTTATTATTTTCAGTTGGATCAGCAATAAATTCAACATCAACAAAATCAACCTTTAATTTTTGTTTAGTTTTGACACCGATTAATAAAGGAGAACCTTTTCTAGTGGCCACTATTTCATTTGGATAATGAACAGATTTAACCATCAAACCATAAGAACCTTGTAATTGGTATAACACATCCTTTGTTAATTGATATAATTCTAATTCAGGATCTTTTTGATAATAATAATTAAATAATTTTGCAATAATTTCAGTATCAGTATCAGATTTGAAAACTTCACCTTCATTTTTCAGGAACATTTTCAATTCTCTATAATTAGTTATAATACCATTATGAACAACAACGAACTGATGGAGAGGATCAGAAGGCTGAGGATGGCAATTAACTTGAGTAACACCACCATGAGTTGCCCATCTTGTATGAGCAATACCAACATGGCTGTAAAAAGCTTCAGAGGTGTCAGGATTTTGGGAAATAATTTCTTCTTTTAAATTTGAAACTTTACCAGTTTGTTTAAAAAATTGAATTTCTCTAACTGGAGAATCTTCACACCAATCATTTTCACCATCGATACCAATACCTGCAGAATCATAACCTCTATATTCTAATTTAGTTAAACCATCAACTAAAGTATTGATGATTTGGCCTCTAGTACGAGCAACATTATAATTTGCATAACCGAAAATACCACTATAAAAGAAAAAAACAACAACAAATATTCAAAGGGGATATTAAAAATTAATGTTAGTATAACAGCAATTGAAATCAAAAGATGAAAGGATGAACAATTGATAAGAATTAAGTAGTAATTATGAAAATAATCAAAAAGGTTGGACCATATCAAGTTTTCTTCAAATATTATTGCCTTCTAGCCTTGAGTCATTAGCAAAACTAATAATAAAAGGGGAGGAAAGGCTAAGAAAAACACTACTTAAAACCCAATGCATTGTTATTCAAAGATGATTCATAATCCACAGATAGTTCCAGTATACATACCACATGTCTGCCTAGCCAATGCTGCACAAATTCCGTTAAATAACGAAGGAAGCCTCTTGAAAGAAACCAGCCTGCATGAATAAATCAAATCGTGTCAATTACAAAAAAAATTCCAAAAATAGGTTAAACCTCAATTCGCTCCCTGTTTAGGTTATGGCCAAATACGGTAATTCCTTGTTTTTGTTTGATGATTTCGGAGGTGTTTGTTACATGCTGATGCTATATATAAGATTACACTATTTTTTCTTGTTGTGACTACGAATTCCACCTTCAAAACCGGCACGCTTGGCACCGCCTCGGGATCCACTCTTAGGGCCACCTTTATTAAAACCACCTTTACTGTTATCTTTAACATTACCACCAGCAAGTTTTTTGTGTGCACGATTACGTTTATAACTAGGAAGTTGTTTAATTTGATCCTTACGACTTCTACCTTTGTTTTCCTTTCTGATACGTAAATTCTCTTCTCTTCTTTCGGTTTTCATTTTCTTTTCATCCGCAAGATTTTGTATACGGTCTTTCCATTCACGTTCACTCTTTCTTTTAATTGAATCTTTTCTTCTAAGTGCCTTCTTTAATAATTTTTCATCATCTTTAACTTTAACACCCTGAACACTGGCGAGTGCTCTTTGCCATTTGCTCTTATCTTCAATTTTCTTTCTTGCATCTTTATCTAATTCACTGACTTTTTGCTTTTCTCTTTCAATTTTCTTTAAATGCCCTTTAATATCTTTATTTGCAGGTCCTTTCTTTTTACCAACCTTTCTACTTGAAGTCAAATCACTCGACACTCTTTCACCATCTAAAAATTCAATATTACCAAACATAACATTAGAACCTGGAGCTTGATCAAGATCAAGATCATCATCATCATCACTACTACTTGTTTCATCATCATCACCATCATTCTCTTCCATACCATTTTTCTTTCTTTGTTCTTTCTTTAATTCGGCCTTTTTACGCCTTTCTTCTAAAATCTGTTGTCTTGAAGTTGCAGCACCGGAAACTTTTGTTCCAGGAGCTTTTCTCTTTTCTCTCATTATTTGAATTTTAGCTTGAAGTTTAGCTTTAAGTTCTTTATGTTTTCTTTCTCTTTCTTCCTGTTCTTCTTTACTCAATTGTTTTTTAGAACTTTGTTTTCTTTGTTGGAGGTCTGCTTTTTTATATTCTCCCTCTTTTGAAACTTCTTCTCCATTATCATCAAAAACAATAGTAACGTTTTCTTGCATTATTTCATCATCATCATCATCATCATTAGAAGACTTTTTATCATCATTTTCGTCATCATCGTCATTATCTTCATCATCTTCATCATCTTCATCATCTTCATCGTCTTCGCCTTCTTCATCATCATTGTCTTCTTCACTACCCTTTTCTTGTAAAATTTTCATAGCTAATTGATGCTGCCTAAATTTTTCACCAGGTAAAACAACAGGTTTTGCAGATTTTTCAGTTTCTTTTAAAACATCCATTGCATTAACATTCTTATTATTATTAGGATTTAACTTTTTCCTTTTGTTATTTAAATGTTCTTCCTTTGATTTACGTTTTTGCTGCCATTGATTAGATGTATCTTCATCATAATAATATTTTGCAGGAATCAAGGATAACAATCCATCAAATGCATTCGAATGTTCCTGTAATCTATCCTCTAATGAATTGCTCATTGTGGGGTAATATAATACTACTTATTTAACAAAATTGAAGTTAAATGGTTGTTTAAGGGGATTAAATCTACATAGAAAATTTTTCAAAAAAAAAAAAAAAAAAAAAAAGTTGAAAAATGAAAAATGAGAAATAGAAAATGGAAAATGAATTACGCACAGTCTTTTTTTTTTTGGTTTCCAAAACAGGAATTTTTCAATCCAATTTCACCTAGCCATGATGATATCTAGGAATAGATGGCGTAAGTAAGAAATCATTTTAGGAATCACATTTTGTGACTGAACCATGCGTGAATCATTAACACTTTCATTTTCACAAATTTCGAATCAATTGGTAACACATTTCAACAATTCGCAACTTGATAAATTTATCGAAAATCCAGAAAATTACAACCCATTAAATCATATCATTGCCAAATCGAATCCATCTGTAAATTCGAAACTAATTTCAAATTTATATCCACGTTCGATTTTATACGACTATTTGAATGGTACTGGGGACTTGAATCCGTTTACTTATTTTGAACCCAATGTATTTGATAATTTAAAATTGAATAATTTGGATACATTACAACAGATTATAACTACAAAACCAATAGATCAAATAACAACAACAACTGGGGCTGCAGAGTTATCACCACGTGTTAAGCCTTCGATACCACAATTTTGGTCTGATTTTTCGAAAGTTACATACAACCCACATGCTATTCTTAAACATCCAGATTATTTGTACGATGTGAGTACGGGCACAGGAATACATAAGAACAATCAAACGCAAGGCAAGACACCAGGGGCGTCATTTCAGAGTCTTGAAATTGGTAAGTCGTATTTCCCAAATTCAATATTTGACGATTCAGTTGATGAAATCATACGTAAATTTTTGGAAAATTCGAACAACGTGACCAATATAAACGTTGTTTTAGAATTCGACACGTCATGGACGGGGATATGTTCAGAATTAGTGAACAAGTTAATAGATGAACATTTAAATGGTAAAGGGTCGAAAATCAACGTGTGGTCGATACAACGGGATTTTTCTAACTTTGCAAATACGACGAATATTGGGAAACTTGACAGGATCAGGAAATTCTCAGAATTCAATAATATGGATGTAAATGGAATGATTATGTTGAATTCGACTTGCCCCCGTATTGGAAGTTCTAATTGGGAAAAATCAGCGTATTTTAGTATCCCATTTGAATTTTTCAATACTGTGAAGGACACGGATTTAAATGAAGTTATCTTTAAGTTAACGGATGGCGGACATAAGAAATTTATAAACGAAGTTAGGGTTTCATGGGACGATGAGGTGCTTGATGTTGGATGCAAGAATATATTTGTGCAATCCAATAAGCAAAGACATGTATTTGCAAGGTCGGTTGTATCAACGGTGGGTATTGAGGATGATAAATTGTCTGCGTTTGGCGAGTTTGATAAATTAGCTGAAAATGGCACATCTAAATTATATTTAGAAGATTATAAAAGTATAGATAGGTTTAGGTATGTTGATACGTTGCCAAAAGAATTTAGCGGTAGATCAATTGAAGCATCATCAATTGGTATAAGTTCTTCGTTGTGTGACGACTTCAGTGAAATGTTCAAATTTGTTTCAAAGTATTGTCGTACTGATGAACGTGAACAGCTTAAGGATGACTTTGAGAAATTAAAGGAAGATTATACATTTGGTTGCGAAGCAGATGACGAAGAAGAAGATGATGGCTATTATTCTTGATGATTCTTTTTATTGATAGACTCTCTTTAGTTCATCAACCAAGATGGAATCGTTCATTTTAGTAGCTTCACTTTTAGCATCTTCAACCATACCACATAAGCAAAACATTTTCACCCTCCATTTATAGTTGTTCTTAGTACATAGTTTAACATACATTGCAGCTTGTCTTTTTTCACGTAATTTTAAAAATTTGTAAAAATAGACATCGGGAGATATTATTTTACCCAAAGAAGTATTTGAAAATTCATAGAGTTCCAGATGTTTTGATTTGATAGGAGCCAAGGTCGATAAGACAGTTGAAACGAATTGAAATTTTGGAATTTTGAGTTTAGGGTATGATTTAATTGCTTGTTTAAGATCCGATTTGATTAAATCTTGTAATTTTATAATAGGTGAGGTGTGGAGAAGACCATCATCATCATCATTATCGTTATCTCCCTCCTCATGTGTAGGGTTTACTGATTTCAAATATCTAAATTGTCTATTATTGCCACTATTAACTAATAGCTTAACTCTTTTATGATCTTTTGTTTTAATGGCGATAATTAGTTGACCAAACAAATCATCATCCAAATAAACGGTTGAGTTTAATAGGCCCTTGTGGATGGTATAGAAGAAGGATTTTAAAATGCCTGTGAATGCAGGATTATTGTTGATTAGTTTGAGGAAATCGGATACGTTTTGGTTAGTGTCATTCCAAACTGTAAACATGATTAACAATATACCATCTAACAAGGAATCATCATTTGCCTTTGAGATTGGATAATTTAAATCCATGTTTAAATCAAGGAGGAAGCTAATTTTTTTGAAATTGTTTAATTCATAGACGGATAAATTTTTAGATAATGATAATCTACCTTCTAAATAAGCAGTTTTAGAAATTTGCAACCAATTAATTCTTTTGGTATCATTACCTAATTTAGACATGATGATATCAAAGAGTTCATCATCATTTAAGTTTTTATTTTTCTTTATTTTCAAATTTGCCCAATTAACTAAAATTTTAGAGTTTAAGTTAGTTAAATTGAGAGATTTTGTAATTTTAAGTGATAAATAGTGTAGATTTTTCAATAAGAGTAAATCAATTAAATTTTCGATACCCAAATTCAGCAATTGATTGAATGTTAAGAAAAGACCAATTTCTTTACCTCTAATGAGGTTTAATATTCTTAGATAATTACAAGATTGGATGAATTCAGTTGTTGAATAGAGATCGATGATTTTGGTGATTCCGAAATTGGCCGATTTCAATAGGATTTTTTGCCAATATACATCGAATTCTTCAGTTGCACATCTAATGCAGGTATCGATTGCATAAACCAAGTTTTGATCTATTAATTTAATGAGATTGATTGAATTAAGGGAAAATTTATTAGAATAGTTGATTGAGTCTAATAATAGGGCAGATGAGGAAGTTGAGCCTATTTTGAACGTGGATTCTGTGTTTTCGGAAACTTTTGAAAAAAAATTGAGATTGGTTGAGGTTAGATAGTATAAACCATCAATTTGATTATATAAATAAGGTTTTGAATAAGTGTTTATTTTGAGAGTTGATTTGGAAGGTCCAATGATTAGCAGGGATGAAGCATATGATAGGATGACGACATCATTGGAACACCAAGATAATTGGGATGGTGGTTGGGTAAGTTTATAATCTAGCAGTAAATTTTGGAAATCTATATCGTAGATGAACAATGAGGAAAGGGAGGAGGAAGATAACGCAATGAAGTTTTGGTTTGGGGAGATATCTATCAAGTCAATTGAATTGAGGGTTGATGAAAGTAGGAAATTTGGAGTTGTGGTGTGTTTGTTTATTATACAGATACCGTTTGAAGTAGCAATGAATAGTTTGATTGAGTTGATGGACGTTATGGAGAGGTCGGGTATCGAAGAGATACACCAGGAAGAAATGTGGAATGGGTCTATTGAATTTGAGGTTTCCAATAGGTTGAAGGTGATGACGTTGGCGGTGTTGTAGTTTGGGATGTACAAGAATCTGTTATTGAGAGATTGTATGGCAAAACCGGAGTTGTTGAAGATGGTGGATTTAATTGGTAGACCTAGATCGAATTCGTTGAAGTCGCCATTATAGTTATAGTACACTCTAAATTTACCGGATTTTAGAACCACGATGAGATGGCCAGAGGGGGACCAGCCGATGTTGGATATTGGATGCAGTGAGACATTCCAGGGTATGCTGAAGAGGGGGAGGCCGGAGGGTAAGAAGATGTCTATGGAGTTGGAGGTGGTGGTGGCGGTGGCGGTGTTATAGAGAGCGATGGCAGAGACGTAGGGGCCGATTGAGACGTGGGCGTTGTCGAGGGGGAGGTTTAAGTTGTCATAGCAGGTTCTGTCTCTGTAGAAGACGTTGTCGAGCGGGAGCCAGGAGAGAGACGGGTTGAGGGTCATGTTCTACAGGGTTAGGGTATAGTTAGATGGGTGGTGGTTTGTGGTAGGTGTCTGTCTGTCTGTCTGTCTGTCCTACATGTATGGTAATGGGATGTCCGCGATAGCAGAGGGTTTTTGTTTTTCTGAGAGGTTGTTTTCTCTGCTGGTGCTGGTGGTGCAGGTGCTGGTGCTATTACTACAGGCGTTCATTCTGCATACCATGACTGAGCCAACAACGACAACCACTACTACCACCACCACGATTACCCCGACGTACACACAGCTTGTGGCGGCGGACGGGCACACGTTTGTGCTGGCCACGGACACGGCGTGCGTGAGTCCCACGCTGGCGTCGACGTTGCGGGGCGGGGGCGGGGCGTTTGCAGAGGCGTCGCACGGGCGCATTGCGCTGGCGGCTCTGGACGCGCCCGTGCTGGACCGCGTGGCCGACTACCTCTGCTACAACGCCAAGCACGCGCACGCCGTGGCCGACGCGTCGTCCGTGCCCGACTTTGCGGTGCCCACCGAGATGGCGCTCGAGGTGTTGGTGGCAGCCGATTATTTGCACTTATGAGGGAGGCAAGGTGGTGCACGGGTGGAATCCCACACGGCGTTCTCCGCGCGCGCGTCTCTTGCCTCTGGGCCGGAGATCGCCGGCCGTCGGACGTTGCCGAAAGCGACGCACCCCTCCACCCAGCCAACGCAGGCGTGTGACGAAGTGTCCTGCAATTGTCACCCAACACAGCTCGGACTGTGTGCTTACATCTTCACCTTCACATCCCACACAGCGCCCTTTAACCCCCCCATATGTGTTGTATTGTTGTGTACTGTCCCAATTTGTTCCAACCACCTCCTGCAGCAGTCACACCTCGCAGCCCCCCCCCAGAACCACACCCTCCAATCGCACATTTCACATTCTCCACGCAATCAGATTCGGTGGATTCCTTTTTTCCCTTTTCGCTGCTTATCACACCTTCCTCGACGATGAGATAGATAAGCACCACTCAATGGAACTATTTGATATACCTTTATTTTCCAGATTTAGCATTTTTTTTCATCTTTTTTTTTTCTCCGGCTAACTCCCTTTAGTAGCTGTCACCCTTATTTAAACCTTAACATATCCTTTAATTCCTTCAATTGACCTGTCCTGGTTTCTCCCCCCCCTCCTATTCTCTTTCTTCTTTCCTCTCTCTTCATTCTGCACCCCCCTGTCCCATCTCCCGTCTTACAATGGCAACTCCTCAGATCCAAATAGATTCCAAAACGGGGTCTTTCAATGCTGTTGAAGAAGTCCTCGAAAACTCATCAATCTCTTCTTTAAATGTGAAAGAACCCTTCTTCTCACAGGTCAAATCGCAAACAACCAAACTTTTCAAAAAATGTACAACCAAAAAGGGTCTGTTTGGTGATTACGATTATGCTTACCTTTTCACTCCAACTCTACCATTTTTAGCAAAGGAACATAAAAAGCAACCCTTCTTCGGTTTAGATGATGAAGTCCCAATCTTCTTAGGTTTATTATTAGGTTTACAACACTCTTTATCCATGTTAGCAGGTTTATCTACTCCTGCAATCTTAATTTCTAACTTTGCTCATCTTGATACTTTAACTACCCAATATCTGGTTTCTGTTTCCTTAATGGTTTCAGGTTTCTTATCTTGTATTCAAATCACAAGATTTAAAATACCCTTTACTCCTTATTATATAGGTACAGGTTTGCTTTCCGTTGTTGGTGTCTCATTTGCAACCATTACCATTGTTTCAAAAGGTTTCCCATTGATGTATAGAACTGGCTATTGTCCTTCAAGTGCTGATGGTACTCCTTTACCTTGTCCTGATGGTTATGGTGCAGTTATTGCAACCTCTTGTGTTTGCGGTTTATTAGAAGTCTTATTATCTTTTATGCCTGCTAAGATCTTACAAAAAATCTTCCCTCCTTTAGTTACAGGTCCTGTTGTTTTACTTATTGGTATTAGTTTAGTTGAATCTGGTTTTCAAGATTTAGTTGGTGGTGCCGGTTGTGTTGGTGAAGCTTGTGCTAAAGGTTATCATTGGGGTTCCGCTCAATTCATCGGTTTAGGTTTCTTAGTTTATGTTACTATTATAATTTGTGAAAAATGGGGTTCTCCAATAATGAAATCTTGTGCCGTTATTTGTGGTTTATTAGTTGGTTGTATAGTTGCTGCTGCTTGTGGTTATTTTAGTCATTCAGGTATTGATATTGCTCCTGCTGCTACTTTTGTTTGGGTTCATACTTTTAGATTAAGAGTTTACGGTCCAATGGTTTTACCATTTTTAGCTTGTTATATTGTTTTAATGATGGAAGCAATTGGTGATATTACTGCAACTTCCGATGTTACAAGATTAGAAATTGAAGGTCCTTTATATGATTCAAGAATTCAAGGTGGTGTCTTAGCTGATGGTGTTAATGGTATTTTAGCAGGTTTATGTACTTTACCTCCAATGTCAACTTTTGCTCAAAATAATGGTGTTATCGCAATTACTAAATGTGGTTCAAGAACTGTTGGTTATTGGTGTTGTTTCTTTTTAGTTGTTATGGGTATATTCTCAAAATTTGCTGCTGCTTTAGTTGCTATTCCAAGGCCTGTTTTAGGTGGTATGACTAGTTTCTTATTCACTTCTGTTGCAGTTTCAGGTTTAAAAATTATTTCCACAACTCCATTTACAAGAAGAGATAGGTTTGTTTTCACTAGTACTTTATTATTCGGTTTAGGTGCAACTTTAGTTCCTAACTGGTTTGATTATTTCTTTACTTATGCTGGTGATAATCACGCATTAGAAGGTTTCCTTAATGCAATTACTTTAGTTATGGAAACTGGTTTCGCAGTTACTGGTTTCCTTGGTGTTATCATGAACTTATTACTACCTCAGGAAGAAGATGACGATGACAATATCGATGATGTTGATAAAGAAATGCAAATTTATCATCAACAACATCCTCATCCAATTAGAGAAACTTTAAGTAACTTAAGTCCATTTACTTCAAAAACTTCAAAACTTAATGTCACTGATTCAAATGTCATTGTTACTGATGGTTTAGATTTAGGTCAACAAAGTAATTCAGTTGGAAAGAGAGAATAAATTTATTTAATCTATTTTATTTTAGAAACTTTGTTTACCTTCCTCTTTAATCTTAATGCTTTTTCTTTTCTCTTCTTTACTTTTTCTATTAATGATTTAATTTACATATATATATCTAATCATTTTCTATAATTTTATTTTTATCCCCCCTATACATTACCATCCTTATTCTTCTTCAACCATTCCTCATATTCTCTCTTTTTCTTCCCACGATTCAAATTAAATTTATGCTTTTTAGAATTTAAATGAAGCTCCCATTGTTTCCCAACATATATTAATGGGTTATTAGTCATCTTATCCACGCATACATTACATGTATAATATTTCCAATTTTCCGTTTTATTTAATGATGTTATTCGTTCATTATTAATCAAATTCTCTTCCTTTAATTCATCAGGTACGTGATCTATAAAATCATTCACATATCCATTATTTTTAATAAAATTATCCATAATTGAAAATCCACGTAATTTAACATTCTCCTCCCAATCTTTTAATTGTGTTGCATTAAGTACATAAATTTTACCAAATTTAACAAATCCATTTTTTTCTTCCTCTTTTAATTCAGGTCCAAGTAAATTCTTAATCCATTTAATTTGCTTTTTGGCATACCTTCTCGTTCTCAATTTCATTTCATCACAACATACTTTAAATTTATCATCTTGATTAATCAATTCATTAATATTGGCAATACGTTCATCATCATCTTCAATATCATTGATTCTTTTCAAATTTGCTAAACATTCTTCATCTTTCAAATATGGTAAAAATTCTTTAAATCCAATAACTTGCCATACACCAACTTCTAAATCTTCAATTTGATTTTTTTCATAATATTCAAATAAATCAATCAATTCTTGAATACCTCCATCTAACATCATCTTATTAACCCTTAAATCTAACCGTTTATCTAATTCAACTTTATTTGAATAAATCCAAAAAAATAATGTGTTATATTTTAAACTTGTTCCAACATCATCCATTTTCTTTCTTTGTTTTTCATATATTGAACTAGCACATTGTCCAGTTGAAAAATAAATTTCTAATGCACGTTTAATACGTCTCTTATCATTTGGATGAAATTTCTCAGAAATTTTCGGATCAACTTCTTTTAATTTATCAAAAATCAAACCAGAATCTTCACTTTCTAAAATTAACCTCTCTTCATCTTTTAATTTGGAATAATCAACTTCTCCAACTTCATCAACAACATCTTCCTTATCATTCTCAACAGTTTTGTTATCAAACAACACACTTTGTAAATAATAATGTGTACCTCCGACAAGTATTGGAATCTTACCACGATCCCAAATATCATTAAACGTCAAACTACATTCATTTTTAAATCTATGAATATAATATTGATCATTCCAATCAATATGATTCATTATATGATGAACCACGCCATCTCTTTCAACAATCGGATGTTTATTGGTTATATTATCCAATCCTTTATACATTTGCATGGAATCTGCATTAATGATCTCCCCATTGTATTTTTTAGCTATTTCTATTGATAATTGTGATTTTCCAACGCCTGTTGTGCCGATTATTGTGATTATTTTTTTGTTATTGAAACTGGTGTTCGGATTAGGTATGTCTAATATGTCCATTATTTTATATCTTAACATGCGAATGTTTCGTTGGATCGTTTGAAACATGTACATACATGTATACTGTCCGTTCAGTGTGTTTTATTCATCTTCATGGATGGAATTTTGAAATTTTGAAAAAAAAAAATCATGTAGATGGCCCAGCCAGGCTGTGTGCGAGTATGTCAAAATCTTGACACTAAACACCATCCAACCTTTCTTCTTATCGTTAACTGCATCTGTTTCGAACATGACGTAGCATGTTTCATTAACATCTATAAAATTTACATAGTCTAACATTACTACATAAACTTCTTTTTCCACAACCCAAAATCTTCATTCCAAGTATCATCTGTATATGGATTTTCAAAATCATCCTTATCTGGTGGAACAAACCAATAATTTATAGCAACATGAACATTGTTATTTAACTCATCACCATAAGAAGTAACTTCGTGAAACCAACCTGCTGGTAAATATAGTAAATCACCATCATTCAAATCAACTTTCATCGAGTTATTTTTAAATTTTGTAAACTTAGGTAATTTTGAATCACAATATTTAATTAACTTTTCACGTTGTTCCAAATCTTCAACTTCATTCAAATGTAGTAATGATGGTGGAATTTTACAAAATGATGGTGGGTCCAAATCAGTTTCAACATGTTCTGCATCGTTTTCGGATTCAATACAACCACCATCAGGTCTAACATTAACCCAATTTGGCGCATGTTCATTTCTAATATAGTCAATTACTCCGGTGTCATAAACTTCTCTAACATCTCCAACAGTGTATAAATCATTCGCAAAATCAGGCGAATATAATGTAAATCTTTTCTTACCTTGAACTAAAATGTACAAATTATCAGCATGATCATGATGCAATCCTGTAGATGATGCGTTTTTAATTGGGAGTCCGTTATTGATTTCTGAAATTTCATCCTTTGAATCATATTTTATTTTTAATTGATTAGAATCATTGATCGTTTTTCCAAACCATAGATTAATTTGTTGTGGAATTATGCTTTCTGTAAGAGATATTGCATGTGGTGGTAAGTATTTTAGATTGTTATTATCTAATAGTTTTGAAAGTGGTGGTTGATAGATCAAATTTGGGTCACTAAATTCGTCTTCTATATCAGCGTCCTGAAAATCGTCTTGAAAATCATCATCTAAATCTCCAAATTCCTCAGCATCACTTCCATCTGAATTGAATTTAGCAAATCCAAGAGCTTCTCTATCATTCTTCTCTTCCTCCTCATCATCTTCCCCATCATCATCTTCAGCTTCTTCTTCATCGCAGTCACCACAACAGTGATTATCGTTTACTTCTGGATCGTTTTCTACATACTGCGTGGTCAAATATAACGATTCACCATCATTTATCCTACTAAGAAACTCACCCATACCCATTTTCAATCTCTTTTGACCGGATCCAAAACCACCATTATTCAATTCTTCAACCTGCAATAAATCATCATCATCCTCATCTTCACCTTCGAATGTTTTCTGTATCTCATTAGGTTTAAACTTATCTAAATCGACGTGGAAATTCGTTGACCCTTTATTATATTTAATTAACACAGGTTTTCTAATCTTAATGTAATTTTCATGAAACCATTGTTTTGTAACCTTTGGATCATCCAGACTAATTATATCAATTTTATTATCATTTGAGCTTCTTGATAATTTATAATTTTTATATTCATTGTTTGATTTAGGCTTTTTCTTTTGTGTTGTCATTGTTTATAAAATTAACCCTGAATTATTGTAGAAGCAATCAACTGAAAAAAAAAAACATCCAATTCATGCTCACGAAAAATAAAAATTTAAAAATCTCTAATCTCTATGATCCAAAATCCAACTGGCTGCTAATCGGCAGTTTTTCAACTATACTTTAACATTACAATCTTACAATTTAAAACTATTTTTAAAAATACACAAACAAACTGAACTAAATAGAAAAAAAGGCTGAACCCAGACGTTCACTAAATAACCGAATAAGATAAAACTATCATGAGAAAAAAAACATCAAATAGAAAACAATGATGGAATTTGAATAAAAATCAATCGTAATGCAAGATAATAACAATAATAACAATAATGAAAATGGAAGGGAATAAAAAAGGAAGAAAACATTAATAAAATAAAGATAAATAAGTCATGAACTTTAGGAACTTTAATTGTCTAAAAAGTCTTGAATTTCTTTACCAATATGATCAATAGATAGTAAAAAGGTATCGTGACCAAAGAAACTATCTGCATGACTTAATTCAACATGTTTAATGTTTTCACCATTGCCACCAATTAAAATATTACCTTCTCTTAAAGTATCTGCAATTTCCTTTTGTTGCCAAGCAGGGAATAAGGTATCACTTTCAACACCAATAACTAAAATTTCTTTATTTGAAATTGATTTTAAACCATCTAATAAGTCTTGCTTTGATTCTTCAGGTGTCATTCTTCTTGCTCTCTTAGTTTGGATTGGCTTAGCAAATTCACATGATGAGTTTGGTTTATATTCTAAATATGAATCTGGTATATTTTCACCATAATAAATATTTTCAGCTTGACTTCTTGACTTAAAAGCCTTAGATCTATTTTTATAACCCATATCAAATAAGTCCATCGCCTTAGAAATGTAAAGGAAACTATTTGCATCAAATTCTAAGCACCATTTTTCACCTGCATGATCAAGGTATGTTTCAACTAAGAAATCAGGACACAAAGCTGGTTGTTTAGATGGATCTGCACGTTCAACTCCAAATCTTTGTTCCCATTCAGGTCCACTTCTGTAAGTAATTGTTGCAATTTCACGAGCTAATTTCATACCAGTATGGGGCGGTAACTGTCCATAATAATGACCTTTATTCCAATTTGGATCAGTCATTAAAACCTGTCTTTGACAGTGTCTCATTGCAATTGAGGATGGATGAGATCTAGCACAACCCGATATACTTATAACTTTAGAAACTTCATCGTTAAATTCAGATGCATAAGCAATACATTGCATACCACCCATTGAAGAACCAATTGAAGCATATAACTTATCAATTTTTAAATGATTTTTGATCAGCCTATTTTGAGCTCTAACCATATCATTAACAGATAAAATTGGGAATCTTGTGGCATAAGGAACACCTAATAAAGGATCGATTGATTGTGGACCTGTTGAACCTGAACAACCACCAATAACGTTTGTACAAATTATGAAATATTTATCGGTATCTAAATATCTACCAGGCCCAATGTATTCTTCCCACCAACCTTTATTTGGATTTTTTTCTGTTGAATGTGCATGGCTTGAAGCTGATAATCCAGTATGTAATAAAATTGCATTTGATTTATCTTCATTTAATTGACCCCAAGTTTCATAGGCAATTTCAAATTGTGATAATGCACCACCATAATCAAGGAAAATTGGATCAGTGGACTTATAAATTTCAACTTTATCCTTCGTTATTTTTGTGTAAACAGGTTCAGGTCCATTATTTCCATTATCTAAATTGCATTCTAAATCTTTTGAACGTTGTTCTAATTTTTCTAAACATGGAAAATCCATTTGTGAAAGAATTGCAATTCTTGGTTTAATATCACCATTAATTGCGGATGCTTTGGAAATATTAGTTGGTCTTGGCTTTAAAACATTTGAAGAATTTGAAATACTACGAATTGAAGATGAAAACTTTAAAGAATTCAAAAGTTTCACAGACTGTTTGGAAATTACCTTGGAATTTGTTGTTAACATTAGAAAAAGTGTCGGACTTTATAGAATAAAATTGAGTTAGTTGCAACGATTTAGGGTCAAAACCGCTAGAAAACAAACGAAAGCAACAGAATTAGTAGAAGCAAAGAACAATAAATTAAAAATTAACTGATTACAAATGTTCAATCCTTGCAAAAACATGATCAATCCCACAATACCTAGAAACTCACTGCCCGATATAGGTAAACTTTTTACTGCCAGAAGATTGAAAAATTTGTGTCTATGTATGTTGGCTGAACTACCTAATTGGGAAATGGTTTTGATTTTGCGCGATATCACGTGTACGCCATAATCCAGTGCTCACGTGATTGCATGAATTTTGCTTTTTTTTTCTCACGAAGGCAAATAAGGAAACTATTGTAAGGCTCATTCCCTCCAAAACAGAGCTCCCTCTTATATCTTTAAGGTAAGCAAACATGGACATCTCGTATCTTAAACCTCGTCAGTTGAGATTTGCTCTTCGTACACAAGACAGTCCAGAAATACCCATGTTTGATTTGTTCCAATATTGTATCCCAAATGATACTACCCAATTGTTGAGTTTTCGTAATGAGGATAAATCTCACGATATATTAGTCGCCGATAAAACCTTGGATTTCTCCAATACAAATGGATCAATTTTTGAACAGGACTATGATAATTCTATGAAATATAATTGGGAAGATTCAAGCGATGTAACATTGCTTAATTCAACAATCAGTTCAAATGACTTAATAATAACATCTCCTCAAAATAGTATTCAATATCTAACAATTCAACAATCACCATATAATTATCCCAACCATGGCGTTAAAACTTGTTTCATGGAAACGTCTTCACAGATCAAGGATGATTTAACCCCAGTACGTGAAACATCGCATCAATCTCAAACAATTCTTGTTTTATCAAATCCTTCAATATCATTACAATCAGAACAACAAACTAATTTTAAAAGAAAAATAGATGATATCGAAGAACTCCCATGTAAAAAACAAAAATTAAATGATTTCTATAATTTTATTTCTTCTGAAGGTCCCGAAATCATATTTATGGAAAGCGAACGAGATTCTTCTCCACAACCAGCATTAGAAACAGAAATCAAATTTCTACCTTCATTCCCATATTATTCATCGAATGGAATTTCACAAATGATCCAAAGTAGTTTTGATCCTATATTTTATTCAGATGAATGATTTTTGTATTCTAATCTTGTTATACTGTATTATATTACATGAATACTAATGTACACACAAATGTCTATAAATTGTTTAATATACATAACTCACTTGAATATTAATTAAGTTTCTTTACTTTACCATTCTTAATAATATTATTGGCAGTTCCTGAATCTCCTGTTAACCAGCTTGGGACTTTCACAGGGTCGACACTTCCATTAACTGCAAGTTCATGCAATCCACCAAACACATCAGTCCCTAATAATTCCATCGAAAATGAAAATGGTTGTTTTTTTGCTTTCCCCTTTGCTTTGAGCTTGTATTTTTTGTTCATAAATTTCAAGATATCATTTTCAATTTCAAATTTAGTTTCTTGTACTGGAACGAGTGATGCATACGGATCCTTCAACCTTTGTCTTTCTTCTTGAGTTGTATTATTATTATTAAAATCAGCAATACTAATATCATCGCCGTCATCATCATCGTTAGCATCAATACTCTCATCATACACGTCGTCATATTCATTTTCAATGTCTTTACGGCTAAATAATTTTTTTGGATTAATTTTTTTCAAGCTGCCTTTAAACTTTAAGCCAGCAATAATTTTCCTATCTTTTTCAACTTCACTTAATTCTCTCTCATCATCTTCTGTTAAATCAATATAATTCTCAGGTTGAACAATCAAATGTTTCAATTCTGTATCAAAAATACCCATATCAATATCGCCATCAGCATACGGTGCCCATGCACCTAATGATGATCCGAATCTTGATATACCTTTGAGCAAAAAGATTGTATTCAAATTTTTAATCGGTTTCGGTACATCTGAGTCTCTAAAAATTTTTATTTTATTAGAATTGACAATTGATGAATTAGTATTCAATTTATTTTTAGTTTTTGTTAACTTGCTAATACTTAGTTCATTACGTATATGAGAATTTGATAACGTAGTTTCTAAGGTTTGTAATATTAATTTTGTACTGACATCTTCATTCAATGTAGCTGAGTGAATAACATGCGGTGAAGATATGGGCAATAGGATATAAAATGGTTTATGCGATCTAAATTGTGGTTGATTTTGAATTTGAATTTGTCTTTGCAAACTTGATTTTTTAAATCTTTTCACCTGTGATTTAAACTTATTTTCCATAATTGATGCAAAATCATTTTCGAATTGTAACTTTGCAGTTGTGTCTAACGTTGTGTTTGTTAAATCAAATATTAGACTTCTTGACAATGAATCGATTGATCTACGAAATGTATAATCATACATTTGAACTCTGATTAAAAGTAATGGGAAATGTGGATGCCTTGAAATATAAACATGTGTGAGATATAAGTTTGCTAAATTCATGATAAAATTATCTAAAAATTGTTGTGAATTTAAAGAAAATGTATAGTTTGGTAATTTTTTCAATTTTTCGTTTCTTAACTCATCTTCAATGTTATCTTCTTCGGCTGGGATATCATTGGTTGAATTTACCATCTTCACTGTGGAAGAAACCCAAGAGTTAACTCCAGGTCGATCAACCAAAAGTTGTACGTCTATCTGTGCTAACTGTAATGTATTTAAACCTCTTGGATAAAATTTAACTAGTATTAAATTTATAAGTTGCTTCTTTAAGTGTAACTTTGATTTAATTTTTTTTAGATCTTCTAATACTTCTTTATATTTCATAGACAGTGACTCTTTTGTATATCCTTGTATTTTTTGATTTTTATCAGGAATTGGCTGTGTTGCGGTTATTGAAAGCCATAATTGTGTTAAACTAAATAAGGAATCTGGTGGTAATTTTTGTAGTTCTCTTTCAATTTGTATTGCTCGCAATGGGGGTATATACGAATTTGAGAGAATACCCGAATTATAGAATTTTCTCTTCTTGGATGGCATTGTATCCTAAGTGGATGAATATTTACTCTATTGTGATAGTTCTATAACTAGATACACGAAACACAATGTAAACAAACCGAAACATGAAAATGTATTGAGGAAATTCAAATTTACTTACGTAAAAGATAAACGATTTGACATTTTTGGAAAAAAATTTTTCCACATTAAATTAGAATTTATTTTTTTAAGAAATTTTTCAGTTGATTCTTTTCACTATCAAACAAGACATCTAATAAACAATGTCTGATACAAATGCACAAAATAAGGATGATTCCTTAGATAGAAAAACTTTGTTTGTCCGTTCAATTCCATTTGCTGTTACAAATGATCAACTTACAGATTTCTTTTCCCAATTTGCACCTGTTAAACATGCAGTTATTGTTAACGACAATGAAAATAAATCCCGTGGTTTTGGTTTCGTTTCTTTTACTTCAGACGATGATACACTTGTTGCATTACAAGAAGCTAAAAAGACAAGATTAAATGATAGATTATTAAGAGTTGACATTGCTAAGAGAAGAGAGAGAAAATCAGATAAATCTGAATCAAATGAAAAAAAGAATACTGTTGCGCCTGAACAACTTGCAGTACAAAAGACCGCAAGATTAATTGTTAGAAATTTGCCTTGGGGTGTTAAAAATCCAGATGATTTAGCAAAGGTTTTCAGAATGTATGGTACTGTTAAAGAAGTTAAAATTCCAAAGAAACCAGATGGGAAGATGTGTGGTTTCGGGTTCGTCACTATGTCTAAGCATGCTAATGCTGAAAAAGCCGTTAAATCATCTTCTGGTTTAAAAATTAATGGTAGAGAAGTGGCTGTCGATTTCGCAGTTAACAAAGCCCATTGGGATAACCTCAAAACCAGCACAGCTGATAATGAAGACGATGATGATGATGAAGACAGTGAAAGTGAAGCCGACGCAGAGGAAGGAAATGAAGAACAAAAAGATGTTGAAATGTCTGAAGAAACCATACCTGAATCTGATGATGATGATGATGATGCTGAAGAAGAAGATGAAGAAGATGAAGACGATATCAATGAAGAAGATGCAAAATTACTTGAATTTGATAATACTGAAGATAATAAACAAAGCAAACGAAAAAGAAATAAACAAGAACGTTATTCCATTTTTGTGCGTAACCTTCCGTATGATGTTACTGAAGATTCATTAAAGGCTCATTTTGAAAAACTTGGTCCTGTCAAATATGCACTTCCAGTTGTTGATAAAGAAACTGGATTACCAAAAGGTACTGCTTTTGTTGCATTTACCAAAAATAATGCCTACGAAGAATGCCTTTTGAATGCACCAACAGTTGCACCAAATTCTGTTTTGTTGCCGGATGATGTTTCACCATTCTATGTTTATGAAGGTCGTATTATGCAAATTGCACCAGCTCTAGATCGTGATTCAGCAGCAAGAATGGCTGAAAAGAGTGCTTCTAATAGAAAAGAAATGCTTGGTAGAACTCCAAAAGAAAATGATAGAAGAAACTTATATCTTTTAAATGAGGGTAGAATTGGTCCAAACTCTAAATTGGCCGCATTATTGAGTAAGAGTGATTTAGACATTAGAGAAAGATCATATAATTTGCGTGTTGATCAATTAAAAAAGAATCCAGGTTTACACTTGTCTATGACCAGATTGGCTATTAGAAACCTTCCAAGAGCAATGAATGATAAATCATTTAAACAATTAGGTAGAAAGGCCATTGTTGAATTTGCTAAGGAAGTCAAAGAAGATAAAAGACAACCATTATCAAAGGAGGAAATTGATAGATCTACAAAGCAAAAACATTTTGTCTTAGAAAAGTTGGGTATTACTGATGATGAAGAAAAGAAAAGAGTTTCAAAACACGGTGTTGTTACACAAGCTAAAGTTATCAATGAAGTTAAAGGTTCTGGTGAATATGGTAGATCTAGAGGTTATGGTTTCTTAGAATTTAGAGATCATAAACATGCATTAATGGCATTGAGGTGGTTAAACGCACATGAAGTCACAAAGTCCGAAATTGTTTCAGGTTTAACGGAAGAACAAAAAAGAATGGCGGAAAGAGAAAAGACGATAAATAGAAGACGATTAGTTGTGGAATTTGCCATTGAAAATGCAAATGTTGTTAAAAGAAGATATGAACAAATTATAAGGAGTAGAAATGAAGGTGGACCTAATAAGAGAAAAAGAGATGAAGATGACAATGCAGATGAAGAAAAAGATGTTAAGAAGGGAAAATTTGATAAAAAATCTTCTAAGAAAACATCCAAGGGTAAAGGTGGAAAACGTGGAAATATGAACAAAGGTCCAGCCGCTGGCAAATCCAAATCTTCAGCCGAAGGAAATGATAGTAAAGCTGATGTAAGTGAAGACGTTAAAAGAATTATCGGCAAGAAGCGTAGACAAAGAAAGGCAGGTAAAAATTAATTGGGTCAATAATACTGCATATATAATTTTTGACATATGTGGTATAACAACAATCATTAAATAGAATATTGGAAAACCATATGAAACATATATTTATGCTATTAAGACGAATTGTGTTTTGTATCTGTAAAATGATAGTATGTTGATTTATATAGAAGTTTTTATAAATATATTATGAAAAGTACATTAATTGAATAACTTTGTTTAATGATCTCTTGGCTTTTTTTTCATTAATGCCATTGTATTTTCAATCCATTTTGTTGCACCACCTTCAATTGCAATAATTTCATAAATAGATTTTGAAGCGTATGTATTTCTCTGATATCCAATGACTGCTGAATTTCTGGTGGATGGAATTCTCAGCATCTCTCTTTCGACTTTCCAACCACTCATCATTGCTAAGTATTCAACATGGTCAACTAAACCCTGGTATGTTGAATTACCTTCTTGATTGGGTCTACCATTTGGTCCTTTCATAACTGGATATCGTGTTTTATCACCATTTAAGTTATGCGAGCAACATGGAATAACAATGAAAGGATATCCTAATAAAGGAATCCAACAGGATAATTCATCAGAATGATTGCCAATGATAAAAGTATTTACAGGAAATTCGGTAACATTAACTTTTGGATTATTTAAAAGTTCACCACTTGAATAACATTCAACTAATTGAAAATTCTTTCCAGCATTTTTAACATTACCTTGATGTTGGACTTTGTTATGAATTGGAACCTTCCAATCTTGTCCATTATCGATAATCATTGGATTTTGTGCATACTGTATTGGATGTGGTCTTAAAAGAACTGATGGAACAATGACTTGTTCTTTTAAAGAATTTTTTATATTTTCAGGAAACGATTCCCACGATTTACGTGAACGTGCATCAATACCTTCACCCTTATAACCCTCCATTATTAAAATATAAACCAAAATACCATTCCCACAACCTAAATCACGAAACTCAAATGAGGTTTTTGATGCATAAATGATATCCCAGAATTCAATTAAAAATGCAGCAATTGCAATATCTTCAAAAACATGCTTTCTTGGGTCAGTTGATTCACTCCAATTATCAACTAAAATCTTTGCATATTTTTGTTTCAATAAAATATATCTATCTTGAAATTGTTGTTTTGGAACAACTTGATCATGATTTACACGTTTTGTATAACCATTCATCACACCATTGGAGTGTTTTCTAGCTGTACCTAAAAGTCTATATGCAATTCTAATTGGTCTTTCTGATGGTGGCATTAACTTAAATAAATCTTTACTTTGTGATTCAAATGGTAGATAAGAAATCGACAACATTGATGTTTCTTCATTAAATAAAATACCGATCGAGCTTGCAGGTGGTAAATAAAATGGAATTTCATCAGGATTTGAGATATGAGGAGTATATAAAACTAATGTTGATTTAGTTTTGTCATTTTTCATAATTAGACAAGTTTGATTAATTATACAATCTTTTGATGGATTTCTTGGAATCATTCTTCTAACAATTTCACTAACAGGTTTGAAATCTTTGTTTAAAGGAACATTTCTAACTTCTGTATCAGTTAGATTCATCGTTAATACAGTTTCACAAGGTTCAGTTAGTAGTGGTTCATCATTGATATTTGGACTTATAAAAGACTCGACATTACCATCATCTTTATGAGTCTCTTTACGTAAAATATCAGCTCTTAAAATAACAGTTGAATTAATATTTGGATTATTAATTAAATTAGACATTGCAGTCATATAATGCTGAATTTTGAAATCTACCTTGGTTTCAAAGATTCCACACCAGTCACTTCCTAATGGAGATTCTTGATCTCTAATATTGGGTATTTCATCGGGTTTTAATGTCAGGTCTGTATTTTGGCGTGGTCCTGTTCTCCACGCATCATGCTTGGTAAGTTGGGATTTCACAGGCACTTTCAATTCCTCAGTACCGGACATCTCCTATTGTTCGGAATATTTGTGATGATGAATCTAAGTAACTTCGTAATGAGTTGTACAGAAATCAGAATATTGTCGGATAAAAAAAATTATGAGAGAAATTTGAAAAATCAAAAAATTCTTCACAGAATTGACAGTTAAGTTTAAAGGTTATACACTGTACATAAAGCAAATAAAATGGCAGTAAATATAGGCTCTACTGTTTCCAGTTTTGGCCAAACTGGGAATACATATCAGGATCATAAACAGATGGTGTAGTGTATGGTTGGTTGCCGGTGTAGTTTGGTTTCGAAGGAAGTGGTGGACCAGAGGTTCCCTCCAGACCAGATCCGGTATTATATATTGAATAGCCTGGTGGTGGAGGTTGCTGCTGATATTGTGGAATATTCATGGTATAGCCACCAAATCCACCACTGGTAATGCTGCTAACACTTGGCCTTGGATCACTTGAATAATTTTCTCTTTGGTTTACAATATCATGAATTTTATTCACAATATTTGAAGTTCTACCGATTAATCTTGTATAGAATTCAAGTGCTTCACTGCTACCTTTGGTACATAATTTCCAACTATCATAAGCATTTATTAATCTTGAAATTTTTACTTTAACAGTACTACGTTCTGTTTTCTTTTTTTCAACCTTCTTTTTAACGATTGGTAAATCTAATAATCTGTTTAATAAATCTTTTAATTCTAAAATTTTATCATCTTGTAAGGAAACTAATCCATCGATACGTGATGTATAGCTTTCATATTTTTTTAATTGTTCATCAAAAACTTTTTCTAATTCATCTTCTCGTGCACCGCTATACTTAATTAAAACAGATGAAATATCTTCATTGTGCATTGAATTCTTAAGATCGGTTAATGTACTATTTCTTTCATCAACTAATAATTCTAATGATTTTTTTAGTTGATAAATATGCTCAATTAAATGATCTGCAGTTCTAAGATCTAATTCATCAGAATTATGAATATCATCATCAATGTCTAATAAGGATATGTTTTCTGATAACTTTTTGACTGAGTTATCAGATGTTGAATCGTTCAACCATTTTTGCACACCGTTTGTACCACTTTGTAAAACTTTAATTTCAGTTTCAAATTTATTCCATAAATTTAATAATTTGGAATCACTTATTCCAGCTTCAGTTAAAATTCTACGAGTGGATAAGACTTCATCCTTTAATTTATTTAATTCTGAATTTTCACTTAATCCTTTAACTAATGTATTTTTATCATCTCTACTTAAATATTCATCGGCATTGTCTAATTGCTTTAATATTCCTTCTCTTTTCTTTTCAACATTTTCCATGTCCTTTAAATAATTGGAACCTAAAGAATTTTCTAATTCGTGAGCCATTGCTAAAACTCTTGGATAATCATCTTCTTTTTCTCTATCTTCTTCCAAAGTAACAGGATTTGAATCTTTTAATAATTTTCGAATATCAATTATAGTATTTGGCAATTTTGAAAATTCGAAAAAGCTTTGAACTTTTTCATTGGAAACTGAAACTCTGTCATTATAATCACGCAAGATTTCAGCTTGTCTTTCAGAATAAATTGACATTCCTTTATGAGCTTCCATTGGAACGATTTTATCAAATAAATCTTTAAATTCAAATTTTTGCAGTTGAACTTCAAGTGGTACTTCTTTTGCACCTTCCATTGCTTTAACAGATGGAATGTTCGAGGTAGAAGGTAATGGTTGATTATAAATCAAATCATTATCTTTTTCTAATTCACTTAATTTAGACTTAACTTCTTGATTTAATTCTTTGCATAATTGAGTTAATCCACTATTGATATTTTTATTGGTTTGAGTGAGTTTGGAATTCAGTGTGTCCTTGGTAATTTGATTAACAACAATTGCATAACCAACTTGTTTTGATTCCATATAATTTTGTGATGAATGAAATAGTGCAAATGCATGAAAATATGACGCTTTGAAATCAATTTCATCAGCATTTATTTTAAAATTACAAGGAGATAATAAATCGTATGCTAATTTATAAGTTGAGCCAACACCTTCCGATAATCTAGAAACTAATGAGTGTTTGAGACCACCTGGTGATTGCATATAATTCCACAGGAAACATTCTTGACCTTGTGCTAACATTAAATATGAATAACCTTTGGTTAAATCAACTGCTAAATCATTAGTTGGAGAATGTAAGAAATGTTTTGAAATGAATTTCAAAATACCTGATGCATGAGTAAAATATAAAATAGCATTTTTCCAATCGAGAGCAGATGCTGACTTAATTCCTAAATATGAATATAATGATGATAAATTAAACAAAACAGATGCTTTTTCAAAAGATAGAGATTTTTGTTTAACAATTTGCGGTTTTGATTTACCACCAAATACATCAGTCCAACAAAACTCTAATTCATTTGATGCAATAACAATATCCATTGGTAATCTTAAACCAAGGGAATCTAATTGGACAATATAATTTAAAAAAATTGGAATTATCTTCTCTGCATCTTTGATATTTGAATGTTCAATATCAATTCTCAATTTATTTAGTTGTTCAATTGATGATGTAATTTCAGCCGTAAATGACCTACCAAATGTAGATGTAAGGAAATTATTCAATGATATTGTCCAATCAAGCGATTCAGTGGTCTTATATGGTAACGATATAAATAGACTCATTGAGTGTTCTGTATTTGATTAACGTTATCAGTAGTTAATAATGATTTGCCCTGGAAATGAAACGAAAAGAGACAAAATAAAATGGAGCAAAACTAGTTCGCTGGCTACAGATAAATTAGAATTTAGAGGTTCAAATGATTTTTAATTTTTTGTTTTTATAAAAAGAAGAAGGCCAGAAGATAATCGATTAATGCAATTATAAACAAATTAAAAAGAGCAGATGATAAACGTAAACAAAAAAACTATAGAAAGGGTTACTAACTAAAAAGGTTCGAAAAAGTTGAAAGTGAAAAAGAACAGAAAAACTAAGTCAAGTAATAAAGGTTATTAGTTGTTGGTATCTAACATACTTATAAGTGCATCTTATGCCAATTATAATAATGCAGAGAATAATGCAAAAAGACCACCCAATAAAGCCAAGTTATTAGCCTCAATTAAATTACCGTTGTTTCTAGATGTTGAAGAGATTGAAGAAACTGAACTAACAGAGTTCGTGGACGATGATGTAGAGGTTGCTCTAGTCGTAGTAGCTCTAGTTCCTGTTCTAGAAGTTGATGCGCCAGTTGTTGAAACTTGTAGAGTACCAGCAGCTTGAACTGTGAAAGAATTCTGGGATGTTGGAATTGTAGACAATGAGACAGAACTTGATGCAGCAGTTAAAGTTGTGCCTAAATTTGAACCCCATAATAAGGAGGAAGCCGCTGTGACCGCATTTGGAATACCAGTCGACAAAACTTCAATATCTTCAGAAGCAGTTGTATCATGTTGTGCAACAGCTAAACCAATTTCCATACCTTCATAGTCTGCAACCATGTAAACATTTCTTAAAAAGTTATCTCCTAAGGTAAACTTGGATGTCTGAGATGACAAAATACCGACCATACAACGTTTAGAAACAACACCACTTGTTGAAGTTAAAGAAACCAAAAATTCAGATAGTGCAATGTCGATATTCAACCCCTGGAAATTAAAGATAAGTGAATAATCGGATACAGCATCACATGTCACAGTATAATAACCAAGGGTGGATGAATATTCGGCACCAATTACACTTAATATGTTGGATAAAATATTTGAAGGGATATAAGTTAAAGTGGTACCGGTATCCAGCAAAGCAGCGGATGCGCCATTTCCAAGTGTTGCTTGCTTATTCGTATTATCATTAGCAATGGTTACTGAATTTAATGTAACTTCTAATTGAATTGCTGATCTGTAACCCATAGATTGCAGAGTATTGAGAATCGGTAAAGCAACTAAATTACCAGAATATTTTGAGTGATCAATTGCACCAAATAAAATATTGGCAGAACTTGCATTGGTATCATTTAGGTAGACGGAATATGCAGTACGTTCAATAATGCCCAAATTATTGAGTTTAACAGGTAAATTTTCATATTGATATTGAGATGATGCAGATATGGAACCAGAACCACCAGAGTAGGTTGTTTCTAAACCTGGTAAACCGATACCTAAAATACCCATGGCATTATCAGCATTATCACAAACTGCAAATGAAAGTGATTGAACTGTGTCACCACCAATTATAATATTATCGTGACCCCATGTACCGGTTGCAAAAGTATTATCAGCATATCTAATACTGAAGGAGGTATAATTAGAAGTGAACGTGTCTGAATCTGCAGGATTAAAAGTACCATAGACAGAACAATCAATTGCCTCACTCGAAGATGAAGATACAGACTTCAGTTGGAAATTGTCACTAACAGGAGATGAATCATTATTGGAGGATGATGATGATGATGATAAACTATTCCAATCAACAATATCAGATAAATCTCTAGCCTTGCTTGATAAGGGACCAGTTGTACCGGAGATACAGTAAGTATTGTTTGAAGCAACAACCCATAAATCAGAAGAACCAGTATCAACCAAAACACCAACTCTTTGGGATGTAGAACCAATTTCAATGTCTGCCAAATAAAAAGTGTTTTCATTTACTAAATCTAGAGAAAGATATCCAGCACCTCCACTTCTTTCCACAAGCACGTGCTTAGCTTCAGAGACTGGGACGGCATCGTCGATGGTTCTGCCCCGAAGTTTCTTAGCTGTAAGTCTGAAATATTTGGCGCTGTTGGAGTTGGCTTCGGTGTCAGAAAGGCCAAACAACGGTGAGGCCATTGACTCTACAAGGAAAAGTAGGACAGTTAAAAGTAGAGTGGAGACCATTGCTGATGATGGAAGATGTAGAAAGAGGGGCAGGAAAAACAGGAAGAGCAGGAAGAAAGAAGACCTGGTGCTCTATGTACCGAAAAGTTGCGACGCCTCCTTTTTCATCTACAAACAGCCATTTTTGATGCTTCTACAGGACCAACCGCGACCTGTTGCAACAGAAAACAAACGGAAAGTGAAAAACGTGAGGGGAGAAAACAGAAAAAGAGAAAATACGGCTTACTGTCGTTTTTGTCGTTTAGGCGTGCAGCTGAGTAATGGTGATAACAATCAATGCTGTCTAACAACAAGAGTAATATCAGCACCGTGTAGTTTGTATTGTTGGAGCTGCCAAATTATTACGGGCAATTGCAAAGGATGAAATTTTCCAGGATTGAAATATTTTACCAATAGAGAAAGGAAATCGATTATTTTGACCTGGATTATTTGTCAATTATTTTTATTTTCAGATTTGAATCAAATTGCAACTCGTCCAAGTAACTGATCTTTGAAAGTACAAGTATACCACCTTTGACACATCATCACCTTTGACACATCACGAATGAAAAGCCCCATGAAAAGCTTCTACAGTCGGGGTTACCTGGTTCTTTCCGAGTAGTCCACAACGCCTACAATTAAATGTTTATTACCTGGTTTATTTTCAAAATACACACTCTACACTTCCTGGAAAACATTTCGGCTTTCTCTAAGTAACTCCGCAAGAAGTGCAATAGATTCCCCCTTGAAATCAGCTGCAGTTGTTCTCATAGTTTCAATATCATCTCCATATTGCTCCAACATCTTACTTAACCATTCATCCGAACTTATGCCTATGCCACCATCATTAGTATTGGATCCGTTATTTTGTGCATTCTTAAAGTGTTCATCCAACTGACGTAGCTTGAGTCGTGTTTCTAGAACATCTTTTTCGGTCTTTGTATTGTTCCTTGATTTATCCGTATCCAACTGTAATTCATCTATTTCCATTTTTTCCTTGTGATCGTCATCATCATTCATTGGTTCCTTTCCAACGGTATCGGCATCTATTTCCATATTTTCATCTCTATCACTGTTATTATCACTGTTACTACTACTGCTACTATCTTCCTCGCTTGATGATACTTCTGTTCTTCTCTTTTTTCTGGATCTTCTGTTGACCTTCTTGGTTGGTTTATGCGTGTCCTGTGCTTGGTCTGCCATGATTGTTTGACGCTTGGTGCCTAGACCTGTTCCGTAAAGACAAAAATATCAGATGTCTTTATAACATGAAAAAAGAGAAAAAAATGAATGAAAACGAAAAAATATTTCCTCACAAAAATTTTCCTAATTGGGTCACCCATAAAACAAAAAAATATAAAGTACTATACAACAGATAATGTAAAACATAAAACATAAAACATAAAACATACAACCTCCTATAGGGCAATAAACTTTACCTCGCAAGCTTCTCGCCATGACGACCTGCTTGGACAATATGGACATTTTAGATCATCACTTAACCCCTTTGCAAGTTTAGATAATGCCTGTTCACTAATAAAATGACGACATGGCAAAATATTTGGTCTATCTAAATCAGTTGTTTCTTCCCTCAGAATCGGACATATGAAAATTGTATGATAACCCATCCATGATGGTAATTCTACTTCCATTGGCAACTCATTAATTGGTCCTGATCCCAATACATTGTCAGATGAAGTACTAATACTATTACTGTTGCCATCAAAACTACCTTCATTTACCACAGACTCATCATCATATTCTGGATTTAACATCCTAATTCCATCTAGCAGTGCATTAGATGACGCTAATGTTGAAGATCTCCTTCTGTCTTGTTTTCCCGCCGAGCTTCTACGTCTGCTTAGTGTTGCATATTTAAGTAATGCACCCAATGCAAAATGTCCTGCAAGTAAACATTTCTTCAAAGGTGATTCTTTTTGTAAATTAACTAGTTCTGGTTGAAATTTATTATATACCTTAATCAATTCTTTCACAACTTCATCCTTCGTAGAATCCTTATCAAACGCATTATCTAATGTTGGAAGTTCATTTGAAAACACCTCATTATCATCTTTACGTGATAAATGGTAATCTTTAATTTTAAGTAATAATTTACTATCTATGTTATTTTGAATATCCAATAACATATTTCCATTTTTTGGTATTTCACATCTATGTGATTTGATTTCTAAAGTTTGATAATAGATTAGTTTATTTAATAACGGCTTGATCTCACTAACTTTGTTAACAATATCATTGTTCCTAGATATCCACTCAAAGACTATAGAATAATCTTCATCATAAACCGATTGCATCATGGCTCTCAATGTCTTGAAATGTTCTAATAACATGTTGAATGAACTCATATCTTTGCCATCGCCTGTACCGTCATATAGTTTCTCGGCATCTTCAAATTTGCCTTGGTATAAAAAATCCATAATTATGGCTCTCGTAACTAATGAAATGTCATCATTAATATGTTGATATTGATAAACATCATCCAATTCCCAATCAATTGCCTTATCTATTCTTGCAGATAAATTTTTGATTGATTTATTCAACGATTTTTCATGTTTTAAGGTTTGAAACTGATAATAATCCACATTTACTTCCAGTAGCTTATCACTGCCTTTCTTCCCTTCTGTTATGCCTAATTCAACTTCCTTTGTTAATTCATCACGGTATGATTTTAATTTATCAATAAATGATTCCGATGTTGACAATAATTGTACAATTGATTTATTATTATTTAATTCATCAACTCCTTGAGCTATCGATAAGAAATTCTTGTTTCCTGATTTAGTCATGGTTGTGGGTGCTTATGCTACTGATAAAACAAAGAATGAGGGCAATAATGTAATCTGTATTAAAGAAGAATGTATGACCCACTCCTGTCCCTGATAGCGATTTCGCATTCAGATTTTCAAATTATTTGTATAAGGAACTCGTGACTAAAATTACTGAGGTGTTTGTACGATCGTCTCTTGCGATATGATCTTATGATCAACATTGTCTCTACCGTATACAAGTTAATGAATGAATGAATTATTACACCGTCTATTGGCTTATTTTTCATTGAGAAATCGGATTTAAAAGATACAAAACATCAAATGAAATAATTATATATCAAAATTCATTTTGCAAAGTTAAAAAAACCATTGTCAAAATTCATTGCTTTTACAAGACACATCAAATCAACAAAAAATCCCGTATTTACCTAGTAATAGTGAAAAGCTGAAGACTCTAATTAAAGTTAAAATAGTGATTATGTGAAAGAACAAATTTTCAACAAATATTACCCTTTTAGGAACGCAAAGGAAGGTCATAAAACTGATGGCAATTTTTTATCTTTTGTTTCATCATTTCATAACAGTTTCAGGTCTGTATGAATCCAACAAAAGCTTACTTTTGTAAATAGTTTAAGTATGATACCATATTACGACTCGTTAATATAACAATAAAAGTTTGGTCAATAAAAAAATGTGTTGATGTTGTATATGGTTTATTTCATTTTTGTTTGTTTTCAAATTAATCAAATATAGAGAAAATATAAGAAATTTAAAGAAACAATGGGTTTTTCTTTAATACTAATAACGATGCTGCTTTTAAGTATAATCAATATTACAATTGCATCAAATTCAAAACGTACGGGATACTTAGCATTAACGGGCAAAAAGGAAAGAGTTTATGGACAGTTTCAACATAAAAATAGTAAACTAAACAAACGTGACGACGATAATCAATATCTAGATGAACTGCTAGAATTTGGATATAGCCAGTATCTTGTAACTTTAAAAATTGGATCAAATAAAGAGATTATTAGGTTTGCAGTTGATACAGGATCTTCAGATCTCCTTGTTCCAAGTATTGATAATGAATATTGTATTCCAGGCACTGCAAAATCACTTCATGAAAAGAGAATAGTTGATGAATCAAGTCAATATAATTGTTCAACATATGGTGCTTTTAATTTCTATGATTCGAACACATTTTCATGGAACAGTTCAGACTTCAGAGCGGTATTCGGTGATGGATCAGTTGCAAATGGTAGTTGGGGTATGGATAACATATATTTTGGTAATGATTCAATTGGAGAATTTAGTTTAGGCGTTTGTGATTCGTCAACAATTCCAGTTGGTATTTTAGGTCTTGGGTTCCCAGAACTAGAATCCTCTAATTTATTGAATGGTTTAAATCAGGAGGCCTATATTTATGAAAATCTTCCTCAAAAATTAGTTTCAAATGGTATAATTCATAAAAGGGTTTATTCTTTGTTGCTTGATCAGGATCACACAGCCAAGCTATTATTTGGTGCAATCGATCATTCAAAATATACTGGTAATTTATACACTTTTCCAATGGTTAATGGATATAATTTTGTATCAGGTTCAGAGGTTTTAATGACGGCAATAACTTTGAATAATATCGATTTGGTTATTGATGAAACCCTATATCCAATTGGCGAAGGGTCAATGTCTGCATTATTAGATTCAGGTACCCCATCATCCACTTTACCCATCGGTATGTATAATAAAATTGTTGACATATTAAATTTAGAATTCAATGAAGACAATCAATTATACGAAACAAAATGTTCAAATATTATTAATGAAAAATTATTAAGGTTTACATTTCAAGGTGTAAATTTTGATATACCCCTATCAAATTTTTTCATTAGATCAACCAGTAGTACAAATATAGATGATGACACATGTATCTTTGTTGCTGGAAAAAATTATTTTAGTCAATCAATTATTTTGGGACAAACATTTTTAGGGCAGGTCTATATGACTATTGATCTTGATGAGAAAAATATTGGTTTAGCATATGCAAACTTAGGTTCAATAGAAGAAAATCAAATCGAAGTCATTACATCTGGTATCCCAAGTGCAGTTAATCCCCCATTAACAGAAACCTATGCAAAAACAAATATGCTTTTTTCATCTGTCACTGATTCAATATCGATGCAATTATCATCATCAATTAACTATAATACTATTTATGTAAAATCAATTCTTAGTGGTGGTGCTTCAAGCGTTCCTAATCTTCTTTCCACCACATCCACCACATCCAGTATACTTTCCACAGAATCAATCACAACACCAAAACCGACTACGATGATAACATTTACAGCTAATTCTCCAGCTTCTAGTACTCCAACAACCAATCGAATATCTGTATCTACATATAGTACAGTTATTACTACATCTACTACTGAAGACTCCGGCGTCATTTTAACCATGGTTTCTACGCCTTATTCGATTAGATCTATAGTCCATTCCAATGGATCATTCCGCAATATAAATGCATCATTCATGGCCCTCATGTGTGGCATTTTTAGCATTTTCCTTGTTTAAACCTTGTAAAATGGTGTAAAAATACAAAAACTGTAAAAAAAAACAATCAACGATTGGTTAGGAAAAAAATTACCAAAGTGGGCAAAGCAGCAATCATGGTTTCCAATCTGGAATTCTGACCTTAAGATTTCTCGACTTTTTTTGAGGCTTTGTTGACGATTTTTCACTTTTCGATTTGGGGTTGTGAGAATTTCATATCGGTGGCTGGTTTAAAAAAAAAGTGTTTCATTGAATCAGGTACACATTGTTATTCCATCTGTTAAACGATATTCATCTTCTATTTGCTGCAGTATAATATTAAGTTGTTTCAGTTAATGTTCCTTTCGGTATAAACTATATTTGATATTTTACATTCGTTTTTCACGCATTTCATCTAATCCAATAATACAAACATAATGCTCCCATTATACGTCATTATTACTATTTTTCTATCCACCTGTTTAAGTTTTCCTCTTAAAAAAAAAGATGATAGTGAGTATACTGGTGAAAAATACTGGGTTTTATCCACAAAGAAAGTTGTTGATACAATTAATGTTAAACATTTAGTTAAAAGGGATGGTGATAATTATGCTACTTTATCGTTGGTTGATGAAAAAACATTTTACATGGCAGACATCGAAATCGGCTCAAACAACCAAAAGGTGGGTATTCTGGTTGATACTGGATCATCAGACTTTTGGGTCGTGGCCTCAAATAATTCATACTGTGAATCCGGAACTGCTGGTTCATTATCCAAGGGAAGAAAAATATTTCAAGATGACGATGACATAATTGTGAACGATAGTAAAGACTTTCAACGTAAGGACACATCAACTTCCCAAATCGATTGTTCGGAATATGGCACATTTGATGAATCTTCATCAACTTCATTTACATCAAATAATACTGCTTTTAAAATCACATATGCCGATGATACTTTTGCAAAAGGTACATGGGGTCAGGATTCAATTAGTTTTGGTAATATTAACATCAAAAATATGAACATTGCAGTTTGTGATCAAACTGATAATGCACAAGGTGTTTTAGGTATTGGACTTTCAGGTTTAGAAGTCACAACTTCAGGCACTAATCCTCATGAATATGAAAATTTACCACTGAGATTAGTTTCCGATGGTATTATTAATAAAGCTGCATATTCAGTTTACTTAGATGGATCATCAAATTCAGAAATTGTATTTGGCGCAGTTGATACTTCAAAATTTGTTGATGACTTGGTTGAATTTCCACTTGTTAATGCGTTATCATCACGAGGTGTCTCCAAACCAATTCAGTTAACTGTTACCGTGAATAAAGTATCGATTTTTGATGAAAGCAGTTCTGAAATTGCCGAAATTGGTAGCGGTGCAATAGCTGCCTTATTAGATACTGGTACAACTTTATCATATTTCCCACAAAATATTATTAATTCCTTTATTAATTTCTATCAACTTAAATATTCGACAAGCTTAGGATATTATATTTCAGATTGTTCAATTGGTGATAATGCTTCAATAAAATTTAATTTTCAAGGTTTTGATATTGATATTCCAGTTTCATCGTTTTTACTTAATTTATATAATTCAGATAATTCAGTGTCCGACAAGTGTGCATTTGGTATTTTATCGACTACTGAAAATTACATTACGTTGGGTCAGTCATTTTTAAGTAGTGTTTATATGGTAGCTGACTTGGATAAAAGCAAGCTTGCGTTAGCAAAGGGTACTTCTGGTGGTTCTGGAAGTATTTATACCATTGAAGACGATATTCCACAAGCTGTTTCACCTCCAAATTCAAATAGTTATGGGCCAAATAATAATTCATTTGATGTTACCTCAACCCCTTCATTATCATCGACAAGTATTGTAACTACTTCTTCGACACAATCATCATCAACAAGTTCAAGTGATTCTTCTTCCTCATCGTCTTCATCAACGTCTTCATCATCGTCGTCATCATCATCATCTTCTTCTTCTTCTTCTTCATCAACTTCATCTTCATCATCTTCCTTAACTACCTCGCCGAGTACTTCTTCTTCATCGTCTTTATCATCGACTTCTTCAAGTGAATCTAGCTCGGAATCGATTTCTTCAAGTTCGTCCTCATTAGCTTCGTTACCGAGCTCTTCATTACCTTCCGTTTCATCTTCCTCCAGTTCATCAAGTTTCTTTTATTCGTCGGTTGAATCAACATCTTCTACATTTTCATCCTCTTACTTTTCATATTTCTCCTCTTCCTCCTCCTCGTCATCATCATTAACTACAACTACAACTTCTCCTTCGGAAACTGAATTGTCATCTACAACAACTTCTTCAACAAATCAAGTCTCCAGCATTTCAACAACCTCACATAGAAATAATGGTTTCAAATTATCAGGTGAGTTCGGTGGTTTAGCACTAATGTTAGTTGCATTGCTATAATATTTTTGGCATTTAAATTTCATTTTCACAGGTTTTAAGGGTTTTATTCATCCATTGCATTAAGTTTCGTTTCGTTCGTTTTTTTTTTAATACTATTCAATCATGCATTATTTTGCGTGGCATATTTATTCTAGCTTATTTATTATTTTAGATTATTATTTATTAATTTACATATATATATATATATATTCAGTATAATCTTGCATCGAAATGTTCAGCAAACATATTACGCACTTTGTAAGTACTACCGGTTTCTTTTAATAAATTGAAATCATCGGTCGATAATTCAAAATCAAAAATAGTTAAATATTCTTTCATTCTTTCAAAGTTAGAAGATGTTGTGATTGGAATTGCACCAGATTGATATACCCATCTTAATATCAAGACATTGGCAGTGACATTATATTTCTCTGACAGTGATTGAATTATTGGCTTCAATGGATGATTTTCATCATTAATTCTATGTTCTAAAATTGGAGTGAGTGGACAATATGCTTCAATTAGGATATCATTCTTATAACAATAATCAAAAATACCCTCAGATTGATTTTGTAAATATAAATGATATTCAATTTGGTTAACTTGTGGTTTATATTTTGCAACCTTCATAATTTCTTCGAGATGTTCAACATCAAAGTTAGAAACACCGATATTCTTAACCAAACCTTTTTCATAACAATCTTCCAATTGTTTCCAAGCTTCAGCAATTGAAATGTCTAATAATTCAAAAAATTGTGAATGAATCAGAAATAAATCATAATATTCGGTATCAAAAATCTTTAAACCCTTTTCAATACTTTCCTTTGGGCCTGATGGAGAAGGTGAAGGTCTGTTAATAGCAGGCCATCCAGCATCAAACTTATCAGTTATCCAAAATTGATCTCTTGGTATACCAGATCTTTTAACGGCAGTTGCCAATTCCAATCTTGTGGTATATGCTTCAGCACCATCAAGGTGACGATAACCGGCGTTAATTGCATCAGTTAAAACTTTAACAATGCCTTCATCGACAGTTTCATGGTCCATATCAGGGTCTTCCCATTTCTTGACTCTATGCTTTGAACCTGATCCAAACCCTAAAGCTGGAATTTTATCGCCTGTACGTGGAAGTGTGAATGTTGGAATTGGTAAGTTGACCATGATTTCTAAATAAAATTCTGTGTTTTTATGTAACTACTAAATAATAAAAACTGTAACTATATAGAAGAAGTACTGTGGACTTCCTCTTTATAAGTAAGACCCTAACAATGATTTCTGAGGCTATGCACATTTATCGCGATGACCAATTTGAGGTAAGATTAAGGAATTTGAGTTTTGTGGCGGCAACGGGGCAATTATGTCAAAAATTGAACTTTTTAAGAAAAAACCGAAATTTTGGAAATGCGGGAACGGCTCTTCGTTTTTTTTGAGGGGGGAGAAAAAAAAAAGCGCGCCTTTTTTGTTTTTCCACTTTCCCAATCGGGACTGATGGAGAGGGCAAAACTGGAATTGATGATGAGCCTGATTTTGGCTGGAACTCTGAGAGGGGAACATGGAACTTGCACTAATTAATACACTCCACAGCTCTTTTATATTCTGAGTCTTTTACGACATATACATCAAACACGTTCTGCAAAATGGGTAAATGTCTCACTATTGTCAAGCTTGTTGGTATTGGATCTCTTGGTCTTTCCTCCAGTATTTTCCTTATCTCATCTTATAAATCCGTACCAGCACTATTAAACAAATCAGAAACTGTTACTCAATTAAAAGAAAAAGTATCAAGTTTAATAACTAAATTACGTTTATCATTCTGGTCTTTAGGTTCACTTGCCACATATTTATTCTATCAAGCTTATGCATGTTCTCCATCTTATGGTAAGCATCCTTATTTGGTTTATTCTGCATTAGCATTCCCAATTGCTTTAATATTTAATTATTATTATAATTACAGTGATGAACAAAAGTTGATTTCTGACACAGAAGAAACCATCATCTATAAAACTGAAAAGAAGATCATTCAAGAAATCCAAACTCCAGAAGAAGAGACTTCTCCATTAGATAATTCAGTTTACAATGATCTGGGAAGTTCATCTCCAAAAGTTGTTGAAAAGGAAATTGATATTCAAGTTCCTCATGTTAGTAAAATTGAAATCGACGAAGTTTCTTATAAATCACTGTTATCTTCAGTTAGAAGAAATTATTTATATTCAGGTATTATCATGGGTAGTGGTTCCCTTTTAGGTTTAATTGGTTATGCTGGTGACAACCTTAAATAAATAAAAGAGGTGGATAGGTTTTTTTTTTTACAAATCAGCTTTTACCAAACAAAATATATATTCGTAAGTCAATTAATGTAATTCAGTGTTTAAATTTTATATTATTTTCTTCGTTAGTTTTTGATACACAAAATGCTGATAAATTAATTAGTTTATGTAGTTTTCCTTTAGAAAACTCTGTTTAATACATCTTTTTTTTACAATCTTGAGGAGTTTTAGCCAAAACTTCTTCAATAGACCATCTTGGCTTAATGCCCTTCTTCCAATCACCTGGATTTTTTTCACCACCGGCCATACCTGTTGAGAATTTCAAATTCAATGTATCACCAATATCAGCACAATGTGCTAAAATTATGTCAATATCTTCCTTTGTTAAAGCTGCAGACATACAAAATCTGATTCTCGAGGAGATGACATCAGTTGCAGGATAACCAACAATGACAACAGCAATACCTCTATCCATCATCATTCTACTGAATGCTGGCATTTTTGATGGATTATATAATAATAATGGTATAATAGGTGAATCGTCTTCACCAAAGATAATAAAACCTAATCTTTTCAATCCTAATCTTAAATATCTTGAATTAAATGCAATTCTTTCTAATCTTAATTTACCTTCATTACCATTTAATTCACCCGCAATAATCTTCATTGAAGTAGAAATTTGTTGTAAAACAGCTGGTGGTATACTTTCACAGTGTGTATTTGCACTTATATCTAATCTTAATCTTTCAATCACATTCTTATCAGCTGACACGTAACCACCTGCGGCACCAAAAGATTTAGTTAACGTACCCATTAAGATATCAATTCTGTTTGGATCGACATTATAATACTCACAAATACCTCTACCATTGGCACCTAACGCACCAATAGAATGTGCTTCATCAACGAATAAATAAAATTTATATTTATCTCGTAATTCGACTAAACCAGGCAAATTTGAATAAGTACCTTCCATTGAATACAAACCTTCCACACAAACAAAAATTTTTTTCCATGGTCTATGAGACTTGGATTGACCTTGTGAAATTGATTCTCTCAAAATTTTTTCTAATGCTTTCATGTCATTATGTGGGAAAACTTTGACTGCTGCTCCTGATAATCTAATACCAAACCTGATCGATGCGTGATTTAAAGAATCAGAAATAACTAAACATTTTGAATTAACTAATGATGTAAACAAATGAGCATTTGTACCCCAACCCATACTAAAAATAATTGAATCTTCTTTACCTAAAAACTTTGATAAAACTCTTTCGGTTTCCTGATGTAAATCAGTAGTTCCAATTATATTTCTTGGACCACATGATGAGACACCATATTTCTTGACAGCATCAACAGAATCATCTGTACATTTACCAACACTCTGTGCAAAACCTAAATAATTATAAGATGATAAATTTAAACAAGCTTTTGAAGTACCATCATAATAAAAGGATTCATTATAATCAGGACTTGCTCTGTTAAAGCAATACATAAATCTTCCAGGAACTCCATGGATTGGTCTTGCAAAACAATCATCTAATTTTTTCTTTAATCTTCTTGGATAAAATGATTCAAATGCTGAATACCACGGTGGATAACCATTTTTAGCAATCATTGCAGAGAAGTGTTGTGGCATAAAATGCATTCCACAAAAATCTTTAATATGACCAAATATGATATAAATTAAATAATTTAGATAAGTTGAAATAACGATGTAATATGGAGGTTCATCTAGAATTGATTTTGAAATCTTTTCATTTGGATCATGTTCTGCAACACATAAATACTCATGACTTGTTAATGTACCAAATTCCATTTCTGCTTTTTCTTCAATTGATAAATTGCTCACAGGTGGATCTGGAACATGTGGAGATAATTCAGATAAATCATAAACTTGTGCCATTATACTGAGTTATTCTTCTGACTTGGTATGTAAACAAATATATTTTTTTTATAATAGGAATTTAAATTTCAGATTTAGTCTATAAAGGAACCGACAAAGAATGGGAATGTAAAATTTGAATGTTATTGATGAAAATAGGTTGGATATAAAAACGAAATAAATAAATTAAAATCTGAAGATTTGGTTATAAACTATAATTAACCAAGATAAAAGAAAACCCCGAACAGAAATTTAACTAAAATAGAAGAGAACGCAAACGTATCGGAAAACGTTCAGCAACTGACAATATATTAAAAAAAGGTCTAAGATGGGGGAAAAATAGAGTCAAAGCAGAATTTCACTAAGTAAAACCAAAACAAACACCAACAATCCCGAGTAATATAAGAATCGGAAAACAAAGGACGACGGGGGAATGAGGTGAGCATATAGTCTAACATTTACTGGTGCAGAGATGTTTTTATAGGCGCGTCGGGGACTGTTAACATGAGTGGTTGTGCTAGATAACTGCAGATATGGTAATACCCTAATAAGATTCACTAAGACGCCGCCAATCAACACAATGACAGTCGGTTTTTCGTTGATACGTATTGCTGAGGCCTGGTTTATTAGGACGGCGCCCCTGGCAACTAGGGGGAAGTCACCAATGCCTGTGTTCTCATCTCCGTTGACATTTGATCTTAAACCAAAATCCAAAATAGCCGTTGTAGGAGATTTTCATAAAACCGACTTCCTTTCAGTTTTGGCCAATAAATATATTTCAAAACCTCCTAATTCAAGAACATTTCCCGCAAGTTTGAGTGATCCGAATTTCAAGACTCAATTATTGAGATTTGTGAATAATGGATCGTGGGGTCATGGTGCACATGATTCTTCGGGTGGATTTACACATTTATCTTCAAGATATGAATTTTTCAAAGACTTAGAAGTTGATGAATTAGTCCAAGATTTTATATCTGACCAATCCTATAACTCCAATATTGAATACAACAAAGAAAAGGTTCATAAGTTAATTCATAATTTAAATTTATTTGGATTACAAGGTCAATTTATTACAACTTTGAGTAATGGACAATTTAGAAGGGCTAGAATTGCAAAGGAGTTATATAGAGAACCTTCAGTATTATGTATTGATGACCCATTTTTAGGTCTAGATCCATTTGCAACTAACACTGTTAACGAAGTTTTAAAAAAGACTTCATTTGATGAGAATATCAAAACGACGATTGTGCTTGGTTTAAGAGTTCAAGACGACGTTCCAGATTGGATTGAAGATATTGTAATTGTCAACAAAAATGGTATTGTTAAACAGGGTAAACGTATTGATTTAATTGACGATTTGAATAAATTGAAGCAAAAGTTTGTTGAAAATCATAAAAAATTAATGACCAAAATTGAAAATAATTTAAACAATAACAATAATCTTTTATCCAGTACCAATTATTCTACCGAAGAAAAAATCATTGAAATGGAAAATACAAACATAACTTATAAAGGTGTACCAATCATTAAAGACTTAAACTGGGTTGTCAAATCTGGTGAAAAATGGCACATTAGAGGACGTAATGGGTCAGGTAAAACAACATTACTTTCATTAATTACCTTAGACCATCCACAGTCATGGAATAAATCAATTAAAGTTTTCAATATTGAAAGGTCACCTGGTAAAGTGAACTATTTTGATACAAATAAATTGATCGGTTTCACATCTCCTGAATTACATGCAATTTATCCGAAGAATCATACTGTTTTTGAGGCAATTTCAACTGGTTTTGTAGTTGGATCTTATATACCACCTAGAGATTCATTAACGAATGAACAAAATGAAAAAATTATTGAATTTTTGAAAATATTAGATTTATTATATTTAAAAGATTTCAAGTTTGGAGAACTTGATGTTTCAAAACAAAAGTTAGTTTTGTTGTTAAGATCAATCATAAACAATCCAAGAATTTTAATTTTAGATGAAGCATTGAGTGCAACTAATGATGAAGATTTAATTAAAGGAAAATCACTAATTAATAGATTAAACACAACATGTTTGATAATTGGGCATGTTGAGGAAGAAATTCCAAATTGTGACAAGTATATTTTAGTTAATGATGCTCGTAAGGGTAAATATGAAATTGGTGAAATTACAAACCAATCAGGATAAAATCGTTAACAGATTAATCTTTTATATACACGTTTTTATAAAACAATTAAAGACATTATTTATTGCTCAGTTTCCTTTTGTTGAGATTTAGCCTTACTTTGTAAAAGTCTTCTTAAAGCTTGCTTTTCTAATCTTCTCTTCTTCTTCATTTCTTCATTTTCTCTCTTGTTTAATTTAACTAATTGTCTACCTGGCCAGATTTCAAATTCGTCCATGTATTTTCTATCCATATTAAATTCCATATGAACATTTTCATCAGTTAAACCTAATTTTTCAATAGTCCAAAAATATCTTTGTGGATTATCCCTTTTCAAATATCTTAAAATTCTTTGTCTCTTTTGAGTTAACATTCTAACTTTTCTAATGTGAAGTAAATCTTGAGGATTTTGTTTAATGTGATCCATTAAGTTATAAATTTCAATGGTCATGACAGCAGCTTGGACTTCAGATGATCCTGTATCTGCATCAAATCTTTTAAAGTCATTAATTGCCAATTCAGTTAATTTTTTTTGTTTTTCTTTATTATCAGAATTTCTTAAAGTTAAAATTCTTAATAAGATATCTCTCTTTTCCTTTTCTTGTGATTCAATTCTTTCTAAAGCTAATGAGTCAATATCATTTTGATTATTTAATTTTAATTTTTGTAATCTAACTTCCTTTGCACCAAATAATAATTTATCAACATTATTTAAATTATAACCTTTTGTTAAAATATTTGAATCGTTGATTTCAAGCTTTAATCTTTCAATGAATGCATTTTTCGGTTTACCTAAAACAGGATCAACTTTTTCTTTTCTTGATTCAACTGAATTTTTTAATGCAATATTCTTCTTCTTCTTTTCAATGTTCTTGAATTTCTTTTCAGCCTTGGATAAATTTGTTCGACTTGTAGCATGGAATGCTCTGATAGAAGATTGAAAACATGAAGAATGTCCAACAACCTTGGTCAAACTGTTTGGGAACATGATGCTGGATGGTATTACTTTATTTATCAGCTATTACCTAACTATTTATCATCATATTCAATCTTCAACATTCATTCAACAATCATTTCAAAAAGTGGAAAACAAAGATCTGTGCGGTGTAAGGGGGTTGTGCAGTCGATCGACGCTGGGTCCAACTGGCCAATGGAAAACGTGGATTTTCCAAACGACGCACAAAACAAAAGTTTTCAATTTTTTTTCACCTCACCTTCCAGAGCACTTTTTGTTTAAATTTAGAGAAGGATCCAATTTTTCACTTTATCAGAAAGTTAACTTCAATATTTTTTTTTTGTTTCCTTTAACAGGTTAAAGTTTTAATAATGAAGTACGTCCAATCCGTTGAATCCATTGCTATCCCAGAAGATGTTACCGTCTCCATCAAGGCTAGAGTCGTTAAGGTTACTGGTCCAAGAGGTGAATTAGTCAAGGCTCTAAAGCACATTGATGTTTCCTTCGAAAAGGTTAACAACAGATTAATCAAATTGTACGTCCACAATGGTGACAGAAAGCACGTTGCTGCCTTAAGAACTGTTAAGTCCTTAATCACTAACTTAATCAAGGGTGTTACTGTTGGTTACAAATACAAGATGAGATTTGTTTACGCCCACTTCCCAATTAATGTTAACATTTTAGAAGAAAACGGTTCCAAATCCATTGAAATCAGAAACTTCTTAGGTGACAGAAAGGTTAGAAACGTTTCTATCCCAACAGGTGTCACTGCTGAATTATCCAAGAATCAAAAGGATGAATTAATTGTTACCGGTAACTCTGTTGAAGATGTCTCTCAATGTTGTGCTGACGTCACTCAAATCTGTAAAGTTAGAAACAAGGATATCAGAAAGTTCTTAGATGGTATTTACGTCTCTGAAAAGGGTCACGTTGTTGAAGAATTATAAATGTTTCAATAGATTTATTTCTTAGAAAAATTTTCATGTACTAACAAACAAAATTTTAATTTATATTTCATCTTTCATCTTTTACTTTTTTTATCTTTGGGTTATACTTTTCTTATTTTTGGTTATTATTTTTTTTCATATTATTTTTTTATTAAAATATTTGGTTCATTTTTATTAACCATTGATAAGAATAACCCAAATATTTTAAAAAAACAACAGCAAATCATTACCAGCTCCGGGACAATAAAGTGAGCTACCTATGATTATGCAAAACTTACTTGTAGTTTTATCAATTTTGAATGTATCATCACTTCAATTGATAATAAATTAATCGATCAAAAAATAGTGTAAAAAAGTTTTGTTCTATGTATAAATTTGGCCAGATTTTGTCCATCTGACCAATGATATACAGCAAAACAGCCCAAAAAGTTGCTGGAAGTCCGGACTTCAAAGTCAATCCAGTCAGATATTAATGTAAGACCAAGATGAACTATATGAAGTATTGATTATTTTACTCTCTACGTCTACAACAATAACACCACGATAAGCACTGGACTTACCCCTGCTATTACAAATCCTAATAAAACTAAAAAAAAATGCTGATAATAAGGAGTTCAGTTGCTTCTCCAGCGAATTACATATCGAGAATCAAAAAGTGCAAAATGCAATGCAAACTACAGTGCAAACAACACACCAAACACACAGCAAACTATGGAGTAAACAGTGGAACAAGGAAAAACTCACAAACCAGGTCGGGAATTGTATGGCAGACCACGTCATTTTAATTGCTGACAATTGCTGACAATTGGAAATTCGCTGTCTCGAATTGTCTGGCTCTAGGCCTTCCCCGATAATTAGCAATAATTCCGAATTCGAGACTGGCACAGCCAAGTCCGACGGCCAATTTCCCCAACTATTTTAAAAGGTCATGGTTTTCCTGCTCTTCTTTCTCTGTTGCCTACTTGTCATTCTTCCTTAGTCAATCGATTCCCCAATCATGTCTACATTCTCATACAAGTCCTACAACATTGCTAGAAGTGCACCTAAGTTCAGAATTAATGGTAAAGTGCTTACCTCCATTGCACTTGCTGGTTCTGTTACTGCTTTAGCATACAATTTTAACAACAATAATAATAATAATAAAAACAGCAATGACAACAGTAACAATTTCTTCAATAAAGCATTATTTGGATTTGGTGCAACCTCTGCTATTACTACAAACGTTCGTGAAGCAACTGAAACCAAAAAAGACTTTGCCTACTATCAATCTGTTTACAATGAAATTGCAAAGAAATTAATTGATGAGGACGACTTTGATGATGGTTCTTATGGTCCAATTTTAGTTAGACTTGCATGGCATAATTCTGGTTCATATGACCAAAATGATAAATCCGAAACAAAGGGTGGTTCATTTGCTGGTACATTCCGTTTTAAACCTGAACAACAAGACCCAGCAAATGCAGGTTTAGTTACTGGTGCTAACTTTTTACAATCAATTAAGGATAAGTTCCCAGATTTAAGTTACGGTGATTTAATTACATTAGGTGGTGTTGTAAGTATTCAAGAAATGCAAGGTCCAAAGATTGCTTGGAGACCAGGTAGAATTGACTTACCAATTGATGTCACTCCTCCACAAGGTAGATTACCTGATGCATCCCAAACGACCGGTGAGTATATTAGAAGTGTTTTCACTAATAGAATGGGATTCACAGATGAAGAATTAGTTGTCTTAATCGGTGTTGGTCATTCAATTGGTAGATGTCATGCAAAAAGTTCCGGTTACGATGGTCCATGGACTTTTTCACCAACTGTTGTTAGTAATGAATTTTTCAAATTATTATTAAGTGAAGAATGGAAATTCAAGAATTGGAATGGTCCAAAACAATATGAAGATGAAGGTTCTCACTCTTTAATGATGTTACCAGCAGATATTGTTTTAAAGACCGATGGCAAATTCAAGAAATTCGTTGAAGTCTATGCTAAGGATCAAGATAAGTGTTTTGCTGATTTTGCGGTTGCCTTTGCAAAATTATTGGAAAGAGGTATCAAGTTTGATTCAAAGCCAATGTATTTCAAGACTTTGGATGAACAAGAATCATAAGCTTTTTTTTGGAAAAAAAGGAAACAAGGACCTCAATGTTTACCCTACTTTATAATTTACTCTCTGTTATTCTTCAACCATTATTTTTTAACGAAACTATTATATAATTAACTCGATGTTGATTTTTAATTCACTCAATATTAAACTGTTTTCCTATTGTAGTTATCCAACGGGACTTAGTGCGAAAAAATTAAAATGATTGAAAATTTGAACAGGCCCCGAGTTCCCCATGTATCTTAAAAATTCATTCACTCAATATTTAGCAATTATTTTTTTATTATTATAAAAGTAAGTGATAATATTAAACAACATCACCAGCTTCATTATCAGATTAAATTAAAATGGTCAAATCAATTATTGCACCATCATTATTAGCAGGAGATTTTTCAAAATTAGGCTGTGATTGTCATCGTATGTTTGATAATGGATCAGACTGGGTTCATCTTGATGTTATGGATGGACATTTTGTTCCAAATATCACCATGGGACCACCAATTATTTCATCCTTAAGAAATGCGGTTCCAAGAGATGAAACACAACCTGGAAAATTTTTCTTTGATTGTCATATGATGGTTAGTAATCCAGAACAATGGGTACCAGAAATTGCCAAGGCTGGTGGTGATCAATATACATTTCATTATGAGTCAACTGAAAAACCACTTGAATTAATTAAATTAATTAAAGAAAATGGTATGAAAGCAGCATGTGCAATTAAACCAGGTACCGATGTTTCAGTTTTATTTGAATTAGCACCATTATTAGACATGGCATTGGTTATGACAGTTGAACCAGGATTTGGTGGTCAAAAATTCATGGCAAATATGATGCCAAAAGTTGAAGAATTAAGAGCAAAATTCCCAAATTTAAATATCCAAGTTGATGGTGGTTTAGGTAAGGGTACTGTTGAAATTGCTGCTGAAGCGGGTGCTAATGTTATTGTTGCTGGAACTTCTGTTTTCAAGGCTGAAGATCCTGCTAAAATGATTGAATACTTAAGAAATGAAGTCACTCAAAACCTTGTCAAAAGGGGTATCAATGAATAAATTTAATGTTTATTCAAGTTTAATATATATGTATAGATAGGTAGATAGATAGATAAATGTAGATATCGATATACATATATATTGAGATGTAAGTGGATATACTAGATATTAATAACGTTAAATGATTAGGATGTAGAACAATTTACGAAATTATAAACTTTTTGATTTTTCTGAATGTTATTAACATTTTAAACTTAATTTATCATCAACTTTGGATTATGTGTAATTGTTGTAATAAAATTTTGAAGAAAAACTAAACATCATAGCAATTTTATAAGCTAAAAAACATCATTCAACTCTCTGAATATTCAATTATCCTTCCACTTCAATAAAAAACCATCTTTAAAGGTATTTGTTATAAACTGTAACATATGTTTATTACAACAAGCACATTGTCGTGGCCACATAAGACAAATATAATCAATCGCTAACATGAGAAAAAACAAAAAAAAAAATTAATTTGGAAAGAAAAAATTTTTTTTTTTCCATTTTTTCATTTAAAGATCAATCAAAAAAAGAGAACCTTTCTTTTAATCTTTGGATAGCAGGAGCTAGAAATACCAAACACCAATACACAATGCCATCTAAAAATTCCATTAATAAACCTAAAGACAATTTAATTCGTCAAAGAAAGTCTAATTTAGCCTCTAAGAGACGTGCAAAGCGTTCAAGACAATCAGTTACGGTTATCAAACAAAGTAATGGAGAAACTGCACTCGTGCCACTTTCAAATAACAGAGGGGGTGTTATTGCAAATACAGTTATATCGAACAAAAAGGCTAAAAAGTTAGAAAGAAATTTAAAATACGCAAAATTAAGACGTGATGGTGGTAAATTGACCAACAAACAAGACGTTGAAATGGGTGAAGGTGTAAGTGATGTTCAAGACAAGGATAATGTGTTTAGAAAACTATTATGGAATGTTGTTGAAGCGGCTCAAACCAACGGTGTTGTGTTAAACGGTGCTAGTGGTGCAGGTACTACGCTTGGCGGTGCAGAATATTGATTGCGAAGAACAGAAAGGAAAAAATAAAATAAAAGAAAAGAAAAGAAAACGGTGTAATGTCTTTAGTCTCTATATAGATTAGATAGTCTAAGGTAGGGTAATAAAATTGAAACCTGAAACAGGAAACTGAAGCGTGGAAATTGCCAGCTGCAAACTGCAAACTGCAAACTGCAAAAGAAACAAAAAGACAATAGTAAAACAAGGAGTAAAACAAACAAAGAGTAAAACAGAAAAAACAAACGAGTAATCTCCCCGAATGGGGAATAGTAAGGATCAAATAGGGCAAACGATGAACTAACCACTACGTCACCGACGCAGAAAGAGACAGTTCTGGTTACGCAGCGCGCGCAGGAGGGCGGTGGCGAAGGAGCCGCCCCCAGAATGGCCGCAGTGTCTGTGCCCGTCCACATTGTGGGCAGGATGTACGTGCAGATGCCGCGTGCAGACGGCCTGCAGCATGACAGAGAGATGATGTAAGCCTGGTTGTCCGTGTGGTGGCCCGTCGCAGAGGCGATTGCAGAGTATGAACAGCATCAGTGTCTTTCGCCCTAGAGCAAGAACTAGAACAATGTGGGGGTGGCGATAATGATGGTGTTATGATGTAATCAGTTTCCGGCTTGTGGCCTCTTTATCTTGTGCATCCGCAGCACTACGTAGTTTCAAACGAGAATTTTTCTCACAGAACATCCATCACATTTCCTACTTTGTTCTCTTGTATAAATAAGACCCTATCCCCGCCCCTTCCCATGTTCAAACTATCCTTTACTAAGTCTTTTTCTACATTCTACAACAAACACATCATGTCTACTACTAACTCTGCTGCTGAAAGATTATCCACTATCGCTTCCACCATGAAGCCTCACCGTAAGGACTCCACAGATTTGGATCCTGAAGATTATCCTGAAAGACCTCTTAAGATTACCGTCATTGGTTCTGGTAACTGGGGTTCTACAATCGCAAAAGTCATTGCTGAAAATACCGTTGAAAGACCTTTACAATTTCAAAGAAATGTTAACATGTGGGTCTACGAGGAAATCATCAAAGATGAGAAATTAACGGAAATTATTAACACAAAACATGAAAACGTCAAATACTTACCTGGCATAAAATTACCTGTAAATGTTGTTGCAGTTCCTGATTTAGTTGATGCTTGTAAAGAAGCTGACTTATTAGTTTTCAATATACCTCATCAATTTTTACCAAGAATTTTATCTCAATTAAAGGGTAAAATAAGCCCTGGCGTTAGAGCAATTTCTTGTTTAAAAGGTTTACAAGTCAATCCTGATGGTTGTAAATTATTATCAACATATATTACTGAAGAATTGGGCATTTACTGTGGCGTTTTATCCGGTGCTAACTTAGCTCCTGAAGTTGCACAATGTAAATGGTCTGAAACCACTGTTGCTTACACATTACCAGAAGATTTCAGAGGCAAAAGATTAGATTTCGATCACAAAACTCTGAAGAATGTTTTCCACAGACCTTATTTTCATGTTAGAGTTATCAACGATGTTGTCGGTGTCTCAATTGCTGGTGCCCTGAAAAATGTCACTGCAATGGCTGCTGGTTTCGTTGAAGGTTTAGGTTGGGGTGATAACGCAAAGGCCGCAATTATGAGAATTGGTTTATTTGAAACAATCAAATTTGCTGATATGTTTTTCAATACAAGTGAGTCAAGAACTTTTACTCATGAATCTGCTGGTGTTGCAGATTTAATAACAACCTGTTCAGGTGGTCGTAATAATAAAGTTGGTAAATATATGGCACAAAATAATTGTAGTGCACAGGAAGCTGAAAACTTATTGTTGAATGGTCAATCATGTCAAGGTATTCACACTTGTAAAGAAGTGTATGAATTCCTTTCGAATATGGGTAAAACTGAAGAATTCCCATTATTCACTGTTACTTATAGAATTATCTATGATGGTTTCCCAATTTACAAATTACCTGAATATTTAGAAACTGTTGATTCATAAGTTAATTAACGAAACCAAATATTACCAACACAAGATCGACTTAACTATATAGCATTATCCCCGTATATAAATCTTTTCTATAACTAATTATTCCTAAGCAAATTTATTCATTGATTTACACTTTAAACTGTAAACAATTTTTCCCTTTTTTTCCCGGTCATTTTTTCTCAACATTTTTTTGTTGTAAAACCGGGGATATATTCAATTTCTCAATTTCTCAATTTCTCAATTTTTGAATTTTTGAATTTTTGAATTTTTTATTTTCTCCCTCATTCGATTTTGCCTAGATGATTAATTGATTGGGAGTACCCCCTATTTAAATCCCTTCCCTTTTCAACAACCAAATACCCCTTATCTATCATGTTTGCAGCAAGAAGTATCGGTATTAGATCCATTAGATCTGTTTCTTTCAAGAAACAAACCACAAACCTATTTCAACGTTTCAACTCCACCGTAACAGAAGCCGCAAATCTATCAAAATCTAAACAGATGACATGGACTGAATTCTTGAATTTAAGAAAAACTCAAAGACGTTATGGATTCATAGGATCTATAGCAGCTGCACTTTTAACAATGTCAGGATCCTTTTCTTATTTATCCCAAATTGAAATTGATCCAACTGAAATGATTTTCGGTTTGGATACATTCACTGTTTACATAGGTGCTATTTTATGTACAGGATTCATTGGATTCATGTTTGGTCCTTCCCTTATTGGTGATCCATTATTTTCAGTCTTAAATAGAAACACAATGGCAACTTATCGCATAAAACAAAAATTATTTTTAAAACATATTGCTAAAATGAGAGTTGACGCTTCAAGACAAAGTATGAACAATCCGGTGCCTGATTACTATGGTGAGAAAATTGGTTCTTTAAACGATTACAGACAATGGCTAAGAGATTGTAATGAATATAGAAGAAAGGCAAGTGAATTTTTATAAGTCTAATAAAGGTTCATTCTTATAAATAATTTTATCAACTTATTCTCTTATCCAGGAACAAAAAAAAAGAAAAACTGAATTTATCTTTTTATATTTATTGTATTACTTGATTTATAACTAGTATATCGTTAAGATAATATTAATTAAGCGATTTCAAATGTGGAATCCCCAAAATTTGAGCCATTACAGGACTTCTGAAATTTTCAGCTTTTGTTATTTTCATGGTGAGGTCGAGGAATTTGAACGAAAGATTCGAATTGAAATTCGATCTTCACATATATATATATATATATGTTCAATATTTTTTTTTCTGCTTGTGTCTTAAGATTACATATATATAGACACACAACACAGCCTTCAACATGTCGCAAGAGGACATATATTTACAATCATACCCATTCACAACAGCAGCAGCAATAATTGGATTTGTCGATCGTAAAGTTAGTGCAATTTTAGTCGATGGTCGTACAATCATTGGAGTATTAAGAACTTTCGATCAATTTGGTAACTTGGTGATTCATGATAGTATTGAAAGAATCTATTTCACAGATAAAAAAGAATATGCTGAAAGTTCAATACAACAAATTTATGTTATTAGAGGTGAAAATATCCTGATGATGGGTGATTTAGATATTGATACTGAAGATAATGCACTTTGTGGATATACCAAAATTGATTTCTATGACGCATATAATAGATACAGGGAAAATATTGCGAACGAAAAGAATAAATCAAGGAATAAGACTTTAGAACTTTCAAATAAGGGTGCTTTTGTTGGTGGGTATAATACAAGATTATAATATGAATGATATCATAGATAGTTTATTTAATTTAAGTTTTGTGTATTAATAAATTGTAATTTACTACTAATATATATGATGTATTTTTTTTCCATTAGAAAAGATTTAAAATGTCTATAAAAATCGTTTATTAATTTTATTTAACCGTTTGTCTATAAATTTATCGGTGTTTATGGTTTATCTTCAGCATCATACACTATACCATCACGTTCAGTGAATAAAGTATATTCTGGATTTTTACCAATGGGAAATCTTTTCACACATCCACATTTGCATTTAATTTGTAAAACATCACACTGTGATGTTTTTTTCTTTGAATCGTTTTTTATCCTTGTTGTGGATGATAGTCCATCAACCAATAATCGTGAACATTTTTTACAAATTGTACGTTTTATATTTGGATGTAATTTCAAAACAGCCTTCTTACTAACTAGATCCATATGGTTTAAATACTTTCTTGATAATGTCTCAATCGATTTTCTATCTTCTTTTGATTGAGGCGTCAGTTGTTCAAATGTCATTAATGTTCCTAATTTGTATAGATACGTTACTCTTTGATGATGATCCCTTTTTGGTATGATTGTTGGTATTTTAGGTTCTTTATTTTTATACTTATTTTTATTCTTACCTTGCTTCTCAATCTTTTTATTTGGTTTGGAATTTTGTTCATTTTTAGGAACCATCATTTTTTTATTAAATATTTCATTCTTCTTGACATTTTCCATTTCCGATATAATACTTTTGGATAAGTTTTGAAGGATGAAAAAAAAATATTTTAAAAATGAAATTTATGTCAAACTTAAATGATTCCAGATTTCAAGACTTTTAAAATTCATGTTGCGCACCACGACGACCTCAAATTTCAATTTTGATTTTAGCCACTGAAGGCAAATCAATTGATATACATCCTCTTTGATCAATTATCTTCTATTAACAAACATAATGAGTGGTTACGATAGTGCATTGTCTATTTTCAGGTATGAATTTTAATTTTTTGTTTTTATATTCCTTAACAATTGAATGAATACTAACATTTAATAACATTTTAAATTATTTTCCTATTATTATAGTCCTGATGGCCATGTTTTCCAAGTTGAATATGCTCTTGAAGCAGTTAAAAGAGGAACATGTGCAGTTGGTGTTAAAGGCAAAGATACAGTTGTTTTAGCGTGTGAAAGAAGAACTACTTTAAAACTTCAAGATCCAAGAATTACACCAACAAAGATAAATAAAATTGATTATCATGTTCAACTTGCATTTGCTGGTTTAAATGCAGATGCAAGAGTTTTAATTGACAAGGCAAGAGTGGAGGCTCAATCTCATAAATTAACTTTAGAAGATCCTGTTAGTGTCGAATATCTTACACGGTATGTTGCAGGTGTTCAACAAAGATATACACAAAGTGGTGGTGCAAGACCTTTCGGTATTTCAACCCTGATTGCAGGATTTGATGAAAATGATGTTGTTCCAAAATTATATCAAACTGAACCTTCCGGAATATACTCTGCATGGAAGGCACAATCAATTGGTAGAAGTAGTAAGACTGTTCGTGACTTTTTAGAAAAAAATTATCCAACTGATGAATTATTAAATGAAGAAGATACAATAAAACTTGCAATTAAGGCATTATTAGAGGTTGTTCAAACAGGTGCAAAGAATATTGAAATATCCGTTATGAAACCTGCAAAATCTCCAAGAGTGATGACAAACGAAGAAATAGAAGTTATAGTGAAAGAAATCGAAGATGAAAAGGCAGCTGAAGCTGAAAAGAAAAAGCCAAGAACTACTGAATAAATTTAATCGATCTATTTATGTCTAGTTGTTATTTTTAAATATTTATATACAAGTAAGTTTTGTCTAGATTTATAAAACTGTTGTTTTACCTTTCACATTAATATATCCATCATCATCTTGATTATTATTATCATCATCCATGGCGTCAGTTTTAGTTGTCGAAACCGATGGAGTTTTAAAAACAAAAGACTTTGCAAATAAAGTATTTGGAATAACTTCAATTTGTACTAAACTTTTACCAATATTTGCACTTGGATCAATATCTTCAAACACTGGAGCCGTAAGACATTTTAATGATAAAATTACGTTTGCAATTTCTTTTTGTTTGGATTTGTCATATAATGATCTTTGTTGTGTAACTAACATTGAAAAATCATCAGCAAATAAAACACTTGTAGAATTATAATTATATTCAACTGCATCTAATGTACCTAATGCTAAATTATCAATATCGTCAATTCTAAAATAATCGTAAATATTTTGTTCATTACTCCAAAATGCATCTAATAATCTATTAATTTCAAAATTTGCAAGATTACTATTTATTTGATCAGGAGATTGAACAAATAACTTTGTATTTTCAATTTTTGGATAATAGATTAATGTTGAATCAGAAATACTGTCCCACGTCCTCTTCAATGTTTTTTGCTTAAAATATTTATTAAATTTAACAAATAACCAACTACCAATAATAATTGGTGGTATAACCATAATCGCAATTGGCAAAGCGACAAAAACAACCAAATATGCTGAAACTCCAACTAGCCCAAGTAATTTAACACTATCTGGAATGCGAGACCAAACCTTAGAAATTATACCGCTATTGTAGATTGAACTCTTAGGTGCACGATAGTATGATAAATTCGTTACATTTGTACTGAAAGTTCTCAGCAGATTTGTTTTTAATTGTGAGGTAAATGAAAGTTGTGGTAATAATAATGGATTTGATTTTAAAAGCGTTGATTTATAAACTGTTTTCGTAAAAGATGTCGATAAATAACGATATTTATCAAACCTCAATATCGACTTAGCTGTTTGATTGATCAATTTTGAATCAAATTTAGTTAACATTTGGAATTTAGTAAACGATTTGATTCACAAAACATAAAATAAAAAAAAAAACAAAGACAAAAGAACTGATTTCGGTGTAATTAATTTGACATTACCTCATATTGCGAATTCGCATCTCTACATGAGTTTTTGAAAATTTCCCTCTCCGTGTACCGTAATTAAATAATATTCCCAAATTGAGAAAAAGAGTACACACCGTTTAGTAGTTATTAGTACATTAAATCGATCTCGTTCATTTTTACTTTATAAAAATATACAGCCTAACTACTGCTCGTTTTTTCCAACAACAATAGGTAATTTTTGCGCAAACACAAGATATGAAGTATGAGTCTTGATTTCATGTTCAGTTCTTGAAACATTAAACCACTCATATGTATCTTCACCTTCTATAATACGTTTACCTTTACCAAACGGATTAAAACCATAGTCTTTTTCCTTTGATTGTCTATCTCTTTTTGGATGTTTACCATTTCTTATTAATTCTAATCCTTCACGTTGTCTTTCACTTACAAATCTTAGACGTTTAACTGCATCATCAACATCCCTTTTCATCGCTTTATGTGCTTCCCATAATCTGCCTGATATTTCAGTTAATTCTATATCTACCCAGTCCTCAGTTTGTAAAGCTTCAACGGTTTTGACAACTTGTTCGAAACATGGCGAAAAACAACAAATACCAATTTTCCTATCTTTTGCAGTAACTGAATGTAAACGTGGTATAGCTTCCCATGGCATTGGTAAATCTAGGAAAATTGTATCTGCATCTAATTCAATATTTTCAATATCAAAACCATTTCTACAAACATCTCTGAGGGTTATAGTTGTGTTTTTCAAATTATGCTTTAAGAATTCCTCCTTGGCCTTCTCATATCTTGTTTCATGGAATTCAAAGGAATAAAGCTTACCTTCATCATTTACTGTTCTTGCAAATGCATGTGTAAATGAACCTGAACCCGTTCCCGCCTCAATAACTTTTGATCCGACCGTCACATTTAAGCGCTGTAAAATATAACTTGAATCAGGTGTATAAACAATTTGGGTTCTGTGAGGTAAAGACATCGTCCATAATTCAGGGGTAGGTTGTAAAAGGTAAACAAAACCACGATCTTTTGGAGTTGTGATTTGTGAACCAAATTCCAGACCAATCATTGAATCATGGGGAAAAGATCCAAATCTTGTATTAAAGTTTTCACCACTTTTCACATAAATTGGTTTGATGATTGTACGAGAGACATAAACAAGAACAAGGTCTCCTTCTTCAATATATTTCTTTCTGTCAGTAAAAGGCATGCTTGAATTTATTTGAGTACTTTTGTTCCTAATTGATTATATATTGAAAAATTTCAGTTGATTCATGAAGGAGAAACAAATTTTTTTATCAGTAGAAAATTTCAGCGACGCGTCGGTAAAATTTTTGAAGAAAGGAAATTCTTTTTTCTTGTGCAAAAAAATAGGAAATAAAAAACGCAGCATGAAATTTTTAGCCAAATAGTTTCCAGATTGGGATAAAAGTTTGTAATTAGGAGTTGCCGCTTCAAATAAAGGTATCTTGGAGCAGAAAAAAACTCATCTATTAAACATACAATTATTTTGTTATTGGACACGTTATTACGTTGCAATTCACCATTGCCCATTAGTTTTTTATTTGTCTTTGAATCATTTACATAAAATATAAACAGAGCGAGCGCGTCTCGGTTAACCAGCTACCCAAATGGGAAAAATGTCAACAAAAGGCCCTTTTTCATTGTTCTTTTTCTGAATTGTTTACCTTTGCTCTGTTTTTGGTTTCCTGTTTTGGGTTCGTTCCTTCTGACAACTGCTTGGCTAGAGAGTTTTGAAACTGCCTGTATTCACGTAAAACTATAAGGAAGTTTGATCGCTATTTCAACAAAAATCAAAACAACAAACATTTTATTGGGGGCTACTCTTTATATTATTGTTTATTTTATTTCTTTTAATCTTTTATTTCTTCAAGAAACGTTCTTCATCAACACTTACCCGCTTGTTTGTGTCTATTCCTACCAGTAGATACATCAATCTTTCTTTCGTTTTCATACCTGTCTTAAAAATCAAAAAAGAAAAAGACAAACAATTCTTAACAACTTAAAGTTACAGATCACAATCATAAGTATTATCTGAGATCATTTTCAATTTCATTTTTTAATTAAGTAAATCAATAATTAATAGGTTATTATTTATCCTTTAGTTAGATTGACATTGGTATACCACATAGATCAAACTTATACAATTTATTAGAATCATTAAATTAACACAAGTTTCTACATAAACTGTATTCATTTAATTTTTTCAAGCATAACTTACATTACGTTCCATTTCTATTTCTCTACTTCTTCAACCGTTTAATTTCTATATTGGATTAATTTACTAATCATGCTAAGAAGATCATCTGCAACTATAAGACAACCAGTTGGCAATGATGAAAATAACAATCAAACTTTTAAATCAAAATCATCAGGTAACAATATAAATAAACCAGAATCATCCAATGGCACACGATCACGTACAGTATTAGGTGTTGTTCCTGATAATGCGCTTAATTCATCAAATAATCTTAATCTTAATATTAATCATCAAAGTCACAGTCATAACCTTAATCAACAGCATCAACAACAGGCACAACAATCGCAATTTTTGAACCAACAATTTAAAAATAAAATACCCGTTTTAGTTGAAAACACACAGACAAGAACAAGTTCAATTTCAACATCACCTGTTCAGACCTCTGATGATCATGAAAATGATTATGGTAGAATGGAAACCTCTCTTATGGATGATCAAAATCACCATGTTAATGAATATGGTGATCTAGCAATAGAAGAAGAGGATGATGAAGATGAAGATGAGGATGTCGCCGTAGAGGATGAGGAAGAAGAAGAAGAAGAAGAAGAAGAAGAAGATCAATATGCAATTGAGAATCAACGACTTTCCCCAATTCTAACAAATTCAATTAGAAATGAAATCGATAGAGTTTATTCAAAGTTTTCTCGTGACACATTAGATCCAAATGATGAAGACACTTATGATGTTACAATGGTTGCCGAATACGGTAATCGTATTTTCAACTATTTACATTCCTTAGAAATTAAATATAAGCCAGATCCAAGATATATAGAGCACAGACAAGAAGAATTGACATGGGATCATAGATCAACATTGATGGATTGGATGGTTCAACTTCACTCAAGATTTAATTTGTTACCAGAAACTTTATTTCTAGCAGTTAATATAATAGATAGATTCTTATCTAAAAAATCAATTTCATTATCAAGATTTCAACTTTGTGGAGCAGTTGCACTGTTCATAGCAGCAAAGTATGAAGAAATTAATGTCCCAACTGTTTCACAAATGATTTATATGGTTGGTAATCAGTATTCAAGAGAATCATTTTTAAGTGCTGAAAGATACATGGTTGAAGTGTTAGGATTTGAATTCGGTTGGCCGGGGCCAATGTCATTCCTTAGACGTGGTTCAAAGGCAGATGACTACGATAACGAAATTAGAACACTAGCAAAATATTTCTTAGAAATAACTATAATGGACGAAAGATTTGTTTCATCACCTCCAAGTTGGTTGGCTGCTGGTGCACAATTTTTATCACGTAAAATGTTAGCTCGTGGTAATTGGACCGAGGCTCATATTTATTATACTGGTTATACATCTGAACAATTAATCCCACTTGCTGAAATTATTGAAGAATGTTGCATTTCATCTGAACGCCATCATCGTACAATATTCCAAAAATACAGCGAAAGAAGATTTAAAAGAGCTGCAACTTATGTCCAACAATATCTACATGAGATATATAATTCTAACTAATTATCTTCGTACCTTTAGTTTCATGATTTCATGATTTTTTTATTAGAGGAATTAAATTGAATGTTGATAGCCAGCATAAGGTGATTTCATGTTTTAAAAACAATTTGATCGGACAAATCGATATAGAAATAAAAACTAAAAAAATATTAATAATGAAATAACTACCATGTAAAGTATCAATCATAATTCATCGTAGTAAAATTTATTACTATTGATTTTTGAATTTTTTGAATTATAACATCTTTTTTTATGTATAGGTGTTTATTTTAATGGGTTTTAAATAACATAGATGATTGTAGTTAACTTCTCTAATCGAAACTATGAAATCTGTAGCTTTTCTTCTATCTTAGACTTCAAAAACTATTAAACTCCTAACCCTAAAACACGTGCGCGAAGGCAGGGCTAATTTCACTAAGAGCCGCCTATTTTGGAAACAGAAAGTGCGTCGTTTTCTCGAATTCAAATCAACGTGACTGTGTTTTTGCGCTGAGGCGAGGAAGTGGTGAGCGAGCGGTTGGATGAGGGTGAAAAAAATGCACATACTTTAGTATTATGTTCTATAATAGAATTTACACTTTCAAGATTTTCTTTGAAAGGTAAGAATACCACATATACATATAGCAAAATGTCTGGTTCCGGTGCACAAGGTACTAAGTTTAGAATGTCAGTAAGTATAATTTTAATAATTAACCAGAACTTAGGAAAATATTTTAAATGAAATATATTATTTGAATTTAATTTGAACAAAATTGAAAATTAATTGAATAGCTTATATTAATGTTAATATCAATATGAAATGCTTTATATCCGCATTTATTCTAGTTGAACTGTTTCTGATTTTCATACTTTACGAATGTTGAACTATTATTAAAGGAAACCAACATAAAATTAAAAATTTTAATTGAAAGGTTATTTCCCATATTAATATATTAATCCTTGAATTTGAAGAAATAATATTGTTAGCCTATTGAATTACGTTAGACTTTGAGAAACTAATGAAAATAGTATATTAATATAAAAGTTTGAATCTGTGTCAATCTCAATTTTATGTTAAATAAGTTATTGATTTTAATTTATTATTACTATAAAAAACCAACTGTTATGAAGTTATAAAATCCAATATTTAAATAATATAATGTTAGGATATTTACTTTTATCATATTTGAATCAAATACTAACATTGAAATTTCCACTAATTTTTTTATTATAGTTAGCATTACCAGTTGGTGCAGTTATGAACTGTGCAGATAACTCTGGTGCAAGAAACTTATACGTTATGGCTGTCAAGGGTAACGGTGCAAGATTAAACAGATTACCAGCAGCTTCTGCAGGTGATATGGTTATGGCTACCGTTAAGAAGGGTAAGCCAGAATTAAGAAAGAAGGTTATGCCAGCTATTGTTGTTAGACAATCAAAGCCATGGAGAAGAAGAGATGGTACCTACCTTTACTTCGAAGACAATGCTGGTGTTATTGTTAATCCAAAGGGTGAAATGAAGGGTTCTGCTATTACTGGTCCAGTTGCAAAGGAATGTGCTGACTTATGGCCAAGAATTGCTTCTAACTCTGGTGTTGTTGTTTAAGTTAATTAATTTTACATAAAATAATAATATAATTAAATAGATAATATCATTGGTGCAAGGAATGCGTTTAAATCTCTTTGTATAACATTAATAAATCGTTAATTCGTCATTTACATACAGTAAACGATTGCAAAGGTTAAAGAATTATGGAAATTTCTAATTATAGCTCTGTTCAGCTTCTAATGTAACTGGTACTTCTTTTGATTTCATATCTTGTTTGCCTTCACTTAGCCCTTACTAATGTGGGTTTTGCACTTTCATTTTTCACGAACGAATCTGGTCAACTCATCAGTTTTGCTCAGCTTTATTCTCCAAATCTTTCAAATCATAACAAAAACATAAAACACCAAACTCCTGTTAAAATCCTAAAACTTTGTCAGATAGGTTTCTAATTCCTAATAATGTTAAGAAGTTCAATGGATTCAATATGCCGTAAGCATTTTATAATTAACTCGTTATTTACTAACGCGTTCTAATTATTTTACAAAATACTAACGTTTAATCTAAAATTATTTCACATAGATTCTCTACTATCAACCAAAATACGTGATCGGAATGAAGCCCTTGAAAAACTCCAAAATATAAACTTTAATTTAGTATCTGCGATTGACAATTTTGATTGTAGTTCTTTTCTAAAATTACTGGAATCGTTGAATATATATTTGGAATCTGATCGAACAATATATGAGAAATCAAACAATAATACAGTTGTTGAAATTAGATTGAATAAAGCATCTGCAATCTTAAGATCGTTGATCATACATGTTTTGGGTAATAAAAAATTCAGTGTATTATATAAGCCGAAACAAAGTGAAAAAATTATCAATATTTTACTTAATCATTTAACATATACCCCAATTGATTCAGAGCTTCAAATATTTGAACCAGTGGTTTTGAATATCACAAAGGCCTTGAACCACTTAATAAGCATACAAAGTTTCAAAGACCATTTATTTGAATCAACTTATGAACTTATATTAACTAAAATCATTGTATGCTCAAATATTGTTGTTTGTGAGAGCAAACAGACTTCGATTAACGAAAACTTAGTAATTGAATTATTTTCTATATTTCATGAAATCTTGAGCCCATCAAATACATCAACGGCTACCATGTTTACAAAATTAAATGACATAAAGAAAGAAAATTATTATAATCAAATTTTTAAAGTCATTTTACTGTATTTCAATAATATATTTGGTGATAATAAAAGAGAAAGTGAATCAATAATTTTTATGTTCAAAATAATCAATAAGTGCATATTAGACTTGTCAACATCTGATGTCATGCTTTGTCATCGATTCTATAAACTTGGTATCCAGTTTATACTTGAAATTAAAGTAATAACTTCAAAAAGATTAGTTTCTGAGTTGGCGATATTCATAAATCTAATACCGTCATTTATTTCCCATAAAGATTTTGTTAGACTTACTGGTGGTCATTGGGACAAAAATTCATATGGTGAGTTAACAAGTTCAACACCTGGGATTGCCACTTCTACAATATCTGATAAATCAGAAGTATCTGATGTTTTTTCAGTCATAGATGCATCCTCAGATGCAGAAGACAGTATAGTTTTATCGGGTAATGAAGAAGATACATCTGACTTTTACTCATCCTCCAAATCGAATAAGAGAGCTCATGAATCTATTAATGATACACCAAACCAGCAATTGAAAGAATTAGGGAAAGTTATAGAAATAATATTTGGTTTATTTCATGATAGTTCACTTGAAAAACAATTAGAACTCCATCATAATTTTGTCAATTTAAATATCTTTCCAATGCTTGATAAGTCTAAATATACTTGGTTCCATTTTAAATATATTGCTTTATCAAAAGTTCAAAATTCGACGCCTTGGTTATTACGACTGGGGTTTAGTAGGCTGCTTATTGAATATTTTGATTTAAAATCAGAGTTATGCACTGATTTACCAAATATATGCGTTACTTCCAAAAAACAACGTTTAAAAGCAATGAAACTGGGCCTATCACTTCCATTATCAGATTATATCCAATATTTTGAAAATCCTACAGATTGTATGATCTCACTTCTCGTCGATGAAGCATTTGGCGTACCTTCTTACAATCTTGTAATATCACAAATTCTTGCAATATATTTTGGTTACTTATCATCAAATAATGAATATTCTAACATCCAAACATTGTTAGATATAATTTTCGTAAACAACGAAAAATTGTTGGGCAAATTAATGGATATTTTTGAAAGGCAAGACAACAAATTGAAATATTGGATTCTTTTAGCCATGAACATTTTCTATGTGATTTCCCATAATTATCAACCTAATAAAGATGAAATGAATCCATCAAAATTAGCAAACAGTAAAGTATTTACAAAATTACACAAATACTGCTTGGAACTATTGAAAGATATGTCAATGTCTAAATTGGCATGTATTTTCTTAACACACATATCCCTTTTTCACTTTCATACCATGGATTCACCAATAAATTTGGATAAAACGATCATTCAACAATATGAAAATGTAATTGATTTATCAGAAGTCAATGGTCCTTTTTATATTTGTAAAGAGTCAGTTTTTTTTTGGTTAGCTACTACCTATATTTGCAAAAAGGTTAAATTTAGGAACATTAAGTTTTACAATTCGTTGAATATTTATGATTCACAACTTTACAGTCATAAATTATCTAATTGGTTACAAAGTAAATTCGACCAACTTTCTGATTTAGACGATTTTAGTGATATATATCCAGTGTTGAGGTGTTTTAAATGGATTTTAGGTTACGATAAAATTGAATTGACTTCCGAAGTCACTAACCACATGCAAGATATGTATGATGGCAAGTGTCTGAACTTCATTATTGATCGGTTGGACCAATTTAAGTTATGTGAATATATTTTAAAAAACCAGACATTAAGATGTTATAATTTTAAAGACGAAAAGACTTATATTTTGAAAGGTGACAGTTTAGCTGTGAATGATCTTACTAAAAAAAAACTAATTGTATTATTCATGAAATTTACAGATATTCTCACAGATGATATGAATACAACAAACTTTGTTAACTGGTGTATTGGAATTAGTGCATCTTTTGATATTGAAACGTGCGATGATGTCAAACCGCTTTTACAAAAAACTACCTCATTAATTAAAGAAAAGTTCAGAAATTATCAAAATAGTCAATTTTTTCAAAAAATTTTAACACCCTATCTTGAGATTATTTATAAAATACCTATAAATGAAAGGAAAACATTATTGAAAATTGCTGACTTAATTTCAATCTCTGAAGTTTCTGATGTTACATTGCATTTATTGAATTCGGATAATGGACAAAATACATTTATTGAAAAAGAAGTTGATGTTTTTGACACATTTATGCCATCAAAATCTAAAGATACAAAATTGGATTCCTTTCCTGATTATTCTACGTATAATTTCAAAAATCTTTATTACAAATGTTCCACCTTAGAGCAAAAAATCACACATGCAATCTTGAAGTTGATTTCCGTTACATCAGATCATAACAACGGTGCTGAATGTGCTTTAAAATTTTCATCGAAACTTACTTCAGAGGTAAAGTATATGGCAACTCAGTACGAGCTTTTAAAATACATCGAGTTAATAAAATTGCCATTGAATGCAGAGATATTAGATACTATGTCCAAATTTTTGACTTCATTGTTGGTAGATCATTCAACTAAAACTTATGAATGTGCAGTTGTGATAATTTCAAAGCTACTCAGCATATCTGCTGACGTCTGGATGAGACGATTAGATAATACTAATAATGAAGATGATTTGTTTGCCAATACTGTGGCTAAATCTTACAATACCTTGGCTGACAGTAAGTCAGTTCATGAGTACTTGATTAATCTTTATAAAAAGTCCATGCTTCATTCAGAATTATCATTAGTGGAATTTTTAAAATTCTCCATTAAAATCAATGAAAATATCACCATTGGAATGATTGAATTCGAAGAAAAACCTAATTTGGAAATAGTTACCAACTGCTTTAAATCATTAAGTAATGAGAATAAACTTCAAATTTCAAATAACTTATCACATTACATCAAATCTAGAGGACGAAATCGTTTTAATATCTATTCAACACTTATCAAATCATTTAAAAATCCGCAACAATCAATTGAATCTGCAGCAACATTTTGTTGTTTTATGACCTGTATTTCTAAATCTAGCGAGTTGCTTGTTATTGCCATTATTTGTAACTTACTGGAATTATCAAATTATCAACAAATAAGAATATACTTGAAATGCACTATTTTGCATATTACCAACCTTAATAATATACCAAATCCAAATAGACTTTTTAGAAATTTCAAAGAAGTATTTTTTAAATGTTGGGAAAGTTTTGAACTAAGCATTGAGCAATTTCCTTATGAATTATTTGACTTTAATTCTTTAGATGAATTTTTATTAAATACTTACAAAGAAATTATTGCCTTAAATTTTGCTTACAACCGTACCGATATTTTACCAAAAATTAGTGAAGCAATAAAAATGAAGGATCTGTCACTTGTCAAAGACTCAATGTCACTTTCGATTACATTATCTTGGACTTATCACGGCATACGAAATAAGATATTTAAAGTTTTAGATAAACATTTCTCAACTAATAAAAATTTAAAATCTCAGATAAGTGAACAATTTTTGCTAATTGCATTTCAGTTGTTTAGACTCTGTGATTGTTCTTCAGAATCTGAAATATTGCGCATATTTAAGAACACCACTTCTGCTCTAAAGGATATATTGTTTTCAGAAAAGTCCGACATTTTACCATTTTTGGAAGAGTATGAGCTACAAATTAAACCTCAAAGTTGTATTGATATGATCCAGTTTTTTGCAGATACTTGTGGTATCAAATGTATTTGGACCATTCCAACGATTTACCATCTGACATCAAAATTGCTTTTATTAATTGAATCATCTGTTTTTAGTTTGGAGAAGAAGATACATATCAGGAGATTAAAACTTCTATTTATGTCAGCACCCGAAGGCTTTCAGAATGCATACATTTGTGAAATATTAACTACAAATTTATCACCATACTTATCAGACGACTTTTTGATGAACGATGCAGCTGGTATTCTAGCTGCTCTGATTGAATATAATAAGAATGATTTTTCAACTATACCAACTGGGGTTTGGGTCACATTGGTCAGTTGTTTATTATATGGCCCCCGTTGTGCAAATATTAAAAGAATGGGTAATCTGCTATTTGATTTGGAAGACAAAATTAAAGCAGATAAATATGATAGTATTTTAAAATTTGGTCTGGGAACTGTTCAATCCAAAAACTTTGATAATGTTCCTGATTTAATTGAATTGATTAATACAGTTTGTGATGATAAAAAACATACAAAAATTTTAGTAAGATATCTTTCACTTTTGTTTGAACATAATTCAATTTTTCAATTGAATAAATTTAAAATTGATCAATCAAAGCTTTCACAAAAATTTATTCAACAAATATTTGATATAAAGAATAAATATGCAAATGAGCTTTCGGATTTAATGTTGAATTGGATTGGTAAATGTATAGGTATATATTATAGGAATACTGGTAAATGTCCCTATTTTGAGTCAAACGAATTTGATTGTTATATTTTAGTAAATAGCAGTATTATCAATTTCAACAAGGTAGTGAAATCATTGGACCTTATTTTTACCTTAATGTTAGAGGAACTACCAGAATCTTCACTTCGTTCAAGATATTGTCTTGAAACTATTGTTGGTGTCATCATAAACAGACATAGTCTGTCACCAGAGAAGCTTTCATTTTTTATATCATATGATTCATTATTCAAGTCATTTGAGGAATTTATCTATCCAATGAATGATTATATGTGGTCACTTTCCTTAGAACAAGTTGAAACAGAAAAAATGACATTTTATAAACGTAATTTGGAGACTGCCTTAAATGGATTCTCCACAATTATCAAAGTTTACAAATTTGAAAAATGGCTAACTGATATTTTATTCTCAATTATCAATGAACTTTCATCACATTCGTCCTTTATTATTTTGCTTTCTAACTATATTTTCCAAATTCCAACTTTTGCACTTAAGTGTTTCTGCCCATTAATACTCTATTTTATTGAAAATCAACCACTTAAACGTAGTAGATTACTATGTAAAATGATAAAGGATTTGTTCAAGGAAGATGTTTCTAAATTACCAAGGGAAGCTGTAGAAATTTTTGTTGAACTGTCATTGCTTATAAGAATGGGGGCAAAGGATAAAAATGAAAAATTCATTACCATTTTTAATGATATTGATATACCTGATATAATCAACGCAGCAATACACATTGGAAAAAATAAAGCAGCATTAATGTTGTTTGAAGATTATTATACAACGGTTGATGTAATTCACAAGGAAATACTTTTTAATAACTCTAAATATAATACAATTTTAAAAGAAATTTATTCAGGTATGGAAGACAAAGATTTAATGTTTGGGCTTCCAATTGTTCCTAAGTTAAGTTATGGTTTACAGATTTTACAGAATAATAATCTTAAATGGAGTGAACTGATGTTCAATAATGCAATTTTTGAATCATCTATAGCTAGGGATAATCCAGAAAAATCTAAATCAATTGAAAAGGTTACCCATGGCATGATGGATATGGGTTGGTTAGGTGTATCAAATATAATGAATGAGTATTTAAATGACATTTCTGGTTTTAATATTGAACATAATAGTAGTGATATCTTATATGAACAGTTGTGGAAATTAAATCAATGGGACATTTCCACATCAGATGAATGCCAGAGTGAAAATCAAACTATCTATTTACTTCTAAAGAAAATTAATGAAAATCCTTGTTATCATAAAGCAATTTGTGATGATTCAAGAAAAAAACTTTTGACATTGGATATCCCTAAATTCGGAAAACCTGGATTTGGGAAATCAGAATCTCTAGAATCATGGTCAAAAACGTTATCAATTTGTAATATAATTGAGGAAATTTCTTGCTTAGATGATTATACATTTGAAGGGTATTTAAAAAAATTTAATGAATCAACAAAATGGTTTAGTAACGCAACAGTTGTCGACTTTGAGAATATATTATTAAGTAGGCGTGCAATTTTTACAATTATGGCACATTATGGTACCAATAAGGAAAATTCTCATTTTTTATTGAATAATAAATCATGCTGGTTAGGTGTTGTTAATGAATTACATAATTATATTAATTTGCTGACCGAAAAACTGTCAACTCAAAAAGCAATCAATGCATCAATTTTATTGGACCAAATTGCAACTGAAAAATTTTTGAATAAAGATTTCTCAATTAATAGAATTGCCAAATATAACTTGGCTAGAGCATTCTGGACTCAACACTCAGACACTAGATTTCCAGTTCAAACATTAAAAGACATTATCAAAACTGACGGTTTAAATACTTCAAATGAATTCCAATGCTCACAAATTACTGAAATCAGTACGGTATTTTTAATGGCAACTTTGGCAAATTGGTGTAATGAATGTAAAGAGCAAACCTCAAACACAATTATGACAAAATATATTGATCCTATTTCTGACATTTTGCAAAATGTTACTATTCAAAATTATAGCGATTTAGGTATGACGTATCATATAATTGGTAAATTTTGCGATGAGCAAATAATTAGAAATGAATCAGATACGATAACTGTAAAATTAGAACAATCAATTGAAAACATTGAGACTGATATGAAAGCTTTGGCTAAGTATTTAAAAACGGAGACACTTGATGAAAAGAAAAAACACGCAAAGCGGGATTATATTAGGCTTCAACGTAGATTCAAACTGTTATCACTTGAATTAGAAACTGCTAGATTGGAAAAAAATAATTATATTGAAAAGGCAATTAATTTTTATTTTAAATCAATTTCATTTGATGGCCATGATTATATTGAAAATGATATTGATCGATTTTGTTCATTATGGATTGAGCACAATGATATTAAGTTAGATGAAAACGAATTATTAGGATTACCAAGTTTTAATTTTGTTCCATGGAATAGTCAATTAGTTTCAAGGCTTTTAGATGAGAATACAATATTCCAAGATTTATTAAAAAAACTTATTATTAACATTGCAGCATCACACCCGTTTCATACACTATATTTATTGAAATCATTGAGAGTTACAATGGAAACATCCGAGGATGCTGCAGCACTTTCAAGAGGTAGAGTCGCTGAAAAGATTTGGAACTTGCTACACAATTCAGGAGTCGAGTTTAATGTTAAAGGAATTCCAAACATTCTTGAGTCTGTCAATTCTTTTGCAGATAAATCAATTTCAATTGCCAAAATTAAGTCGTTGAAAAAGGGAATCAGGCTCTCTGTGAATAAATTACCCGATAATGACTGGTGGTTAGATATTCTACCAAGTTTATCACTTCCTTCACCTGTCCAAAATATTCCAGTTCGTAAAACTGGTTGTTATGAAAATGGTAAAAATTTCTTTCCTATTACCAAGATAAGTAATTCAATTACAATTGCTCAATCAGGTGTTAGTCAACCAAAAATTATGACCGTAACTTTATCAAATGGTGAATTACAAAAAATGTTATTAAAAGCAAACGATGATCTTAGACAAGATTCTATAATGAAACAGGTTTTTGAGAAAGTTAATAAATTGTTGCGGAAAGATGTGGAAACAAGAAAGAGAAAATTAAGAATTAGAACATATAATGTTTTGCCACTAGGGCCAAATGCAGGTATCATTGAATTTGTTCCAAATTCAATACCACTAATTGATATTCTAAGATCATTACATGAGACGGATGAATTGGATATAAATACTGCAAGAAATAAAATGAAAGAAGTTCAAAATCAATCAAAAAGTGTTAGAGTTCAGGTTTTTAAGGAAATCTGTAAAAAAATTTCTCCAAACTTGAAAGAATTCTTTTTCAATAACTTTACATCGTCAGATTTATGGATTGAATCAAGAAGTTTATATTGCCATGGTATAGCAACAAATTCAATAACAGGATACATTTTGGGTATTGGAGATAGACACTGTAATAATATTTTATTAGATAAATCGTCAGGTGAACCTATTCATATTGACTTTGGAGTTACCTTTGATCAAGGTAAATCATTGCCAATTCCAGAAACGGTACCATTTAGACTAACAAGAGATATTATTGATGGTATGGGCATAACTGGTGTTAATGGTATGTTCAACAAAAGTTGTGAACATGTTTTACGAGTTTTACGAATTAACACCACCTATATATGTGGTATTCTAGATATTTTAAAATATGATCCATTATACGATTGGACGTTGTCACCCTTAAGGAAGAAAAAGTTGCAACAAATGTATCTTAACAATAATAATAAAGAGGAAAATGATTATAGGTTAGAAGATCTTGTCAAAAAAGACCTGGGATCGCAAGCCAATACGGCAATTGAAACAGTCAAAAAGAAGTTATTGGCAGATGGATTAAGTGATGAAGCGGTTGTACATGAATTAATACATGAAGCTACCTATCCAAACAATTTAGCCGTCATATTTATGGGTTGGAGCTCATTTTTATAGTAACAAAAATAGTGAAAAAGATTAACTATTTATACATAGGAAAGAAGATATACAAATATTTATAATATATAAAATAAATCAAGACTTAATAATCAGTATTAAATGTAGGTTAAAGAGAGAAAAAAATTAAAAATAACCTATCGAATTGTAGAATAGTTGTTTAATTTCTTGCTTCAAAACCATCTCTGTTTACCCATCTAGTGTTGTTGGTATTGTTACTGTTACTGTTACTGTAGTTTCTGTTGCTTCGTCTGTTATTATTGTTATTGTTGTAGTGTCTGTTCTGTCTATTATTGTATTGTCTGTTATTATTATTGTTATTATTACGATTATTGTTATCTTTTTCTCTTTGTTGTTGTTCCTTAAACTTTTCAATAAATTCATTTCCCATCTTAAATAGTTTTATTGTTTGACCTCTTAAATATATATGGTCTATCTTATAAAATGGTTCATTTTCCTTTAATGAAGCACAAGCATTAGTCAACGTGACGTTCATATAATAGTCACAGTTTTCCAAGGTTCCGTTAATTATACCACCAGTCTTGAGTTCGACCACAACGGTTTCACCTTTAATTGCATTAAGAAGATATAGTGGAAGCATGAGGGTTTACCTGTAGATCTGTTATTCTGTTTTCTTCTATTTTACCACGGGAGATTGTAAGTTGTCCAATTTTGTACAGAGCCAGCACTTCACATTTCAGATTTCATGTTGCGAATTGTCGAATCCAATATGAAAACAGTGCGCGGCGGCTGAGTTCTTGAGATTAGTAATTATTTATTTGGATAGAGTGGAGATTAGACCGAACAGAGAAGAAGACAAGTGACATTGTCTAACAAGTGAATATAATACTGGATATTGCCAAGTAAGCTAACCTCACCGCAACATGTGTGCATTGGATCTATCAGCGAACAAGTGCTATCCTTTGGTTATGCCAAACACAAATAATGAGGACCCCAGATTGAGATTGGATTGCAGGACAGGCGCATCCATTGAAATCTCCAATTCCAGAATCTTCGTTTATGGTGGTTGTACATTACCAATCGATTTGCCTCCAGATTTCACTATTGATACAATTTATAATGGATTTATCAATAAGCTTAAAGAAAACAACAACAATCAAATCAATTGGACAATCGACTTTAACGAATATTTATCATCTGAATGTTTTAGACTTAGCTTAATCAATAAAAAATGGTGTCATTATAAGATGGATACCGTTTCTTCCAGTACAGTCATACCTGAACCTCGTATGTTTCATATTATGTCAATTTGTGACAATTATATTTATGTTTTGGGTGGGTTAAAGTTTAACAAAGAGAATAAATTGGAAATCTTAAATGATTTATGGAGGTTTGATACAATTGAGAAAAATTGGAAATGTTATTATGAAAACGGTAATAGTGAAATAACGAAAAGATTTGATCATTTAGCCACTGTACTGCCGAACATGGAATTTCTTGATAAAACTTTAGTTCATCCCGGTATTTGTATTGCTGGTGGTATAAACGAATCCGGTGAATATATTAACAAGTTAGAAGTTTTTGATATTTTGGATGATAAATTAGCAATTCAGAGATACCCAAATCTACAGGAATTCCAAAATTTAGAAACCCCAGATGGTGAGATTCAGAGTGGTATAATTTTAAACTTGAGGCAATCTAAAAATACATTATATTCATTGACATGCCAAGTTTCCAATCAACTGAAATTTGTTATAACTGATAAATCTCCAGATGTTAATTCTTTGGAGCCCTTTGTTATGTTTATTGAATCTACCCAAGGTGTTAGAATTCCACATAAAAGTGATTTTGATATTTCGGACATTTCAACTATGCATTATGCAACGATTGGTGTTTTTGGCGAAAATATAATATTAATTGGATTTATTGGTGACGAAAAGAGAATTTCAGCTTATATATTTAATATTAGGACTTCTGCATGGACAAAATTAAACATTTCTTGTTTGCATAAACTCTATACACACAAGCTGTGCAAGGGATTTGTCTGGGAATCTCATCACAAGGCAGCATTTTTAGGTTCAATGGAAATGAAGGATACAGCTGCTTCAGTTATATATTTTGATAACCTAATTGCTTTATCATTACCATTTACTAATTTTTTTGGAAAAAAACCAGTCGTCAACCAACACAGAGGTAGATATGCGGCAACTTCAAGTTCTGCTAGTATACATTCTGCAACAAGACTTGCAAAGGAAGTGGTGCAACTTAAAAGTGAAGTTGGTATGAGAATAAGATCAGACTCGATTCCTTCAGTTCAATCAAATTTCAGTCATGGTAAAACATATCCAACAACATTGAACGATAATGCTGGAGGCTTTGCAGCCTATTCATATCATGTTGCTCAACAGCTGCAAGTTAATTCAATTAGATCGGTATTACCACCATATGCAATTGCAATTGGTAAAACTGCATTTGAAAGAAGCATAACTTTTTCAGACCTAGATTTGGTCTGTTCTGACGGTACGATTATACCAGTTCCATTAGTTTTATGCAGAAGAAGATGGGGTAGTGGCTTTGATGAAATATTTGCAAGTGCTTATGCAATGTGTTTCGTAGAAAGTAAAGCTCATGATATAATATCATCAAGAGGTAGTAGTGCATATGATTCAAATGAATCAACTGAGACTGATGATCATTCATTAGCCACCAAATATAGTGCAACACTTAATTTTAGATATCCATTTCAAGAAAGAGATGTTCATTTTAGGAATGACATTTCACCAGTGCGTGATATACATAAAGGTGCTTCGTCTAACAATTCAAGACAAAATTCAGTTTCTGGTAGCTTGTTTCATTCTTCATCATTAAACAGAGCTCTGAAGTTACTTTCAGACTCAAGAAGAAATTCCTATAATATTGGACAATCACAACAAACTTCAGGTGCTTATCTTCCTGCGTCAAGAAGAAGCTCATTGAATGCTGCAACAAATCCGAATACAATGTCTCCAAGACGGAATTCGTTTAATTTCAATCCAACACCTTCAAGAAGAGATTCATTGAATTTAAATGTAACTTCATCAAGAAGGAATTCTGCAAGTATGTTACAAATTGCGCAAGCAAACACGCGTAGAAATTCTAGACTATCGAGAGCTTCGTTTGCTTCAACTTCATCTTCATCGACACATTCATCAAACCATAACTCCAGAGGTTTTACACCTGGATTAGAGCCGTTTTCACAATCGTTACCGGTTACTAAATCACAACACGACTTCCCACCAGTTGGTCCAACAGAAAAAAATGATTCAGTACTACATTATCCACATTTAGTTTCAAGTGAAAGTTTGTGTAGCTCCGAAGAGCCACTGCCACATAATGAATTAACATCGATTAAACTGGATGCATTGCCACCACAATTACCAATGCCAACAGTTTTACCGGATGAATTTAAATCAAAATCGAGCTCAACAACATTATCACAAAATTCAAATACCGAAGATACCTATGCAGATAACAGAGACAATTCGAATTCATTACATGCCTTTAATGATGATTTAGTTGATTTAATTTATAATACAGAGTCACCGGCTGATATGGCTTCCAAATTCAACCCATTAAATATACCAAGATGTCTGTATTTACCATATTCTAAAAACACGGTTAGAGCAATTGTTGAATATATGTACAGTGGTCAAATTGGAGCAACTTGGAAGTTATTTCCAACAGGTATTGAATTATTAATTGCAACCAAACAACTAGGTATACCATTGTTATATGATTTGGTTTTAGAATTATTTTTCGTTGTTTTAAGTATTATTGAATCATCGTTAAAGGCGAAATTGATTCTGTATCTGGAAGGAAAATCAGAGAAAAAAATGGATGCTTCATGTGATAAACTTTATAGTTTACTAGATGTTAAAAGTACAGATGATCTAGATATGGATCTAGAGTTATTATTTGAGGCAGCAGGAAATGCAAGGAGGGACTCAGGTTCAACTCTGAACAGTGATTTAATGGTAAGTGGTGAAGAAAACAAAGATAGTGAAGAACAATCGAATAGTATAAATGGTAAATTTGGAGCAAACCCAGTTAATAGTGTTGACCCACTGGATTCAAGTTCCATGGAAAAAACTGGATCGTTATTAAGAACTTTTGAACTGAGTCCAACAAATACCAATGCAACTGTGAACACCGATCAATCAGAAGGTTTAAAAACAAATATAACCGTAATAGAAGATTACGAATTTAACCATAAATATGATCATCTTGGAGTAACTGCTGCGTCTTTAAATGAAGATGGATATGAAGTTACTGATGATAGTGATAGTGGAGATGAAGAAATTTTAATAAAGCCATTTAGGAAATACAATTTGAAGAACAATAACGAACATCATGAACATTATGAACATAATAATAATAATGATAATAATGATAATAATATTACTAATAATGAGGGTGAAACGACCGAAAATCATGAAAACGAAGCAACACAACCGAAAAAGAAAACTAAACTGAAAGAATGGCCAACTTTTAAGGATATGCTGAGTGAGGAAAATGCGGAGAGTGTAAATGAAGTTATGCTGGAACTTTTTATTGAAACTGGAGCATTAATCAATGATTCGAAGTTAATGTTACAATCGATTCATATCCAATATTTACTAAAAATCCTTAAAGATCTTGATAACCATGATAATGATACTTCGACTAAAACCGAAATTAAATCGGATGCGAAACCCCAAAATAAAACCAATAATACCCTCACTAACGTTGAAGCTAAGATTGAGCCAAAGAATGATGTCAAACCTCAAAATAAAAATATTGAATCATCGGATAATGGAAAACAAAATGCTGAGCTTACTGTAACCAATGAGCCAATTGATTTGGCGTCTGCCCTGATTACAGGAGAGTTTGGTTCTAGTCTTTTTAATTTGGCTGATGAACAAGCACGTAAGAATAAATCAGATCAGTGTTCGATAACTTCAGCTTCAACAGAGGCTCCTATTAATAAAACCGCATTAAAAAAAGACGTTTTAAGATCACCTCATCCTTTGCAACAAGTTACTCAGATAGTCAGAAATAATTCAGATGTAAGTGCAGTTAGTGTCCCATCAGTAGTTTCACGTGGAGGAAATCATCCGTCTGGAAGAGAAAAATCTCATTTTGATGAAGTTTTGCATGGAAAATGGAAAAAGAAGATTGCAACCACAACTACAACTATTGGTAATGCACCGGCTGTGTTGCAGAGCAAATTTGCTTCGAGTTTGTATGACGATAGTAGTCATAGCTTGAAAACTGTCTTCAGCAGAACTAGTGCAAACAGTAGTAACAGTGGTAACAGTGGTAAGACAACCAAGGAGAAGAAAAAGAAGAAGGGCTTTTTCAGCCGTTTCAAACGTCAGTGCTAAGCTACGTTGTTTGTATTTTACTTTATGTGTACACTTTATTTTATTTTGTGTTACTTTATTTTACTTTACTTTAATTGACAAGGACAGACAGAACCCTGTAATAGCAACCCACCCTTGCACCCCTGAAGGGCCCAGCAGCTAAACACCGAGTCCAGTTTACACATTAAGAAAAAGTGCGGTGGTCCGAGTTGGCAGTGGACTCCGCCCAGAACAATAAAAAAGCTAATCGTTGACCATGGAGAACACACAACTTCAAAATTTTGACAGGGCTCAGAGTTGGCTATTTAAGTGGCGGGTTGCTGCCTTGATGATGGTGTGCACCTGGGCTTGTTGTTTCTTGCCACAACCACAGAAATGTCTGAAAAGAAACATTCCAAGTCCAAATTTAGCATCATTCAGCTGGCAAAGGATACCTTCATACCTGTGCCACCCCATGCCTTACCCAACGAATATTGCCTGAATGCTCAGGCAGAATCTTACCAAACCCCTAAATCAAGAGCAGCGATTATCAAATTGGAAGAAGAATTGGGTACTTCAAATGACGACAATGCAAGTGGTATTGTTGAATATGATGAATGTTTTGTAAACGATGACTTCACAAATGCCGATTTAGAACATAATTATAAAAGAGAAATTGATAATCTTCATATTAAGGATGAATCATATTCAGATACCACTTCAACTGCCGCTAATTCTGAACAGTATTGGAAATATGAAGAAGGTAGAACACATAGAAAATTAAAACGTAGACAAATTGAACTTATTGCCATCGGTGGTACAATTGGTGTTTCTTTATTCGTTAATATTGGTAGTGCTTTGAAAACTGGTGGTTGTTTATCCTTATTATTAGGGTTTATGATGTGGTGTGCTCCGATTTTGGAAATCACTTGTTGTTGTGCAGAAATGGTTTGTTATTTGCCTATCAAGGGGGCACCATTTTGTATTTTTGCAGAAAGGTTTGTGGATGAAGCCTTCGGAGTCATGGCAAGTTGGAATTTTTGGGTTTTAGAATGTGCATTGATCCCATTCGAACTTACATTGTTCAACACATTAATCCATTTCTGGACTTCAGATTACAGTCCTGGTATTCCAATTGCTTGTGAACTTGCAGCTTATTTTTTCATTAATGTTGCCGCTGTTAAATGGTATGGTGAAGCTGAATTCTGGTTATGTATTGGTAAAGTCTTACTAGCTGTTGGTTTAATGTTTTTCACATTTATTACAATGGTTGGTGGTAATCCACAACACGAAGCTTTTGGTTTTACAAATTGGAAGCATACCCCTGTTATGTTAGAATATTTCAACGAAGGGGCACTAGGTAGATTCCAAGGTTGGTTAAGTTGTTTAATTAGTGCTTCTTATATGATTGCAGGCCCTGAATATTTAAGTATGGCTGCAGGTGAAACTGTGAATCCAAGAAAGATTCTACCTGGTGCATTTAAAGGTGTTTTCTTTAGATTATCCACTTTCTTTATTGGAGGTGCACTTTGCGTTGGTATTTTATGTAATGCAAGAGATCCGTTATTATTAAATGCAATTTCAAATGGTTTACCAGGTGCAGGTTCATCCCCATATACAATTGCAATGCATAATATGGGAATCAAAATTTTACCACATATTCTTAATGCGATGTTGTTAACTTCATGTTTCAGTGCAGGTAATTCTTATACTTTCTGTTCATCAAGAACTTTATATGGGTTGGCAGTTCAAGGTAGAGCACCAATAATTTTCAGTTATTGTAACAAACAAGGTGTTCCAATATTTGCAGTTTTAATTTCATTATGTTGGGGTTGTTTAGGATTTTTACAATTAAGTGAAAATGCAAATACTGTTTTAAATTGGATTATTAATCTAATTACTGCATCACAATTAATTAATTATTGTGTTATTTTATTCACTTATTTACACTTTAGAAGGGCAGTTATAAAGCAAGGTTTAGATAGATCCAAATTTACATTTAAAGCATGGTTTCAACCTTGGGCATGTATTGTAACACTATGCTTGGTTTTCATAATGGTCTGGTTACAAGGTTATACAGTTTTCTTACCAGGATATTGGTCAGTTGATACATTCTTATTCTCTTATTTAATGATTTTCATTGATATTGCGATTTTCATTGTTTGGAAAGTTTTCAAACGTACCAAATATCAGTCAAATCCAGCAAACGTTGATTTGTTTACAGGTTTGGAGGAAGTTGAAGCACATGAAGCAATTCTTGAAAGACAAAGATTACTTTATAAGAAGGTTGGTCGATGGGAAAGATATATTCAACAAATTAGTCAATATTTATTTGGTAAGAATTGATTTTAAGTTTGGTTTCCAGTTTTGAATTTTTTACATACGTTTCATTTTAATTGTTGTTTCTCTGAATTCTAGATACTTAACTGTATTATACACTTTAAATTTTTATATATTTTAAATTTTTATAAACTTTGACATTTTATATTTTATACTTTAGGAAGCTTTACTTCATTATTGAATACAGGGAAAGAGTAAACAAAGCGAGAAATATGTCCGCACTATTTTTTTTTCAGTTTTCCATTATTTAACACGTATTAGTCTTATTGATCAACACAGTTAACAATTAGAATGGCGAACAATCAATACATTGCAAGTTTCACAAGTCAAATAATTCCAACATTTTTTGGAACACCATATGAGTTACTGATTTTAATCTTTCAAACAAAATATCAAATTTTCAAATTGAATAATTTGAAAGATTCTAGAATCTTAACGATTTTGAAATCATTTAATTCAATAGGTTCTATTTATGACGGTATTGGATTTAAATTTTATTCAAATTTTATATTTATGTTTAGCAATGTTATCATTGTTCAATGCTTTGAATTAAACAAGATTAATGAATTTGAAACATCATTTTTATTTAGGTATTCCAAGTTTTTAATGGGAATGATTTTAAAAGTTGTTCTTGCTTGGAGTTTGGGATATTTTTTGAATGTTGTTTGGATTTGGAAAGTTCTTGGTCCTAAGAGCAAAACTAAGAATAGCTTAAAGTTATTAAATGAAAATAAATTTAAAATTTTTAAATTGTTTTTAATCAATTTGGGATATAATGTCGTATATATTACAGGTGAATTTTCATGTGACACAATAATTTCCAATATATTAGAGGAATCACCCTTGAATAAATCCACAAAATCAATTTTACTGAAGAATGTGATTATCATATTTTGTGAATTTTTAACATGGCCGATCAAAACAATTTTTGCGAGATGTTCCCTGTCACCACTTTTACAAGCGTCAAAAAAATCCAAAAACCATCACTATCTAAACAAACAATTATTGGGGTCCTTATATTCCGGATTTCCTGTCTTTTTATTTGCCCAGTTCATCCATATCATTATTAGTCTCCTCTCATCGGTGAACCGACACAGAGGATGAAAAATAAATCAAAGGAAGAGGAAAATATAAATGATGTCAGGATAGGTGTATTCCGAACACGCCACGATCCGTTACGTAATAATCCGGAAATCTGCACTTCAAAATTTAAAGCAGTCATTTGATGACGATGATGTGTAGATGCTTGACTGTATATCTTGGTTAACTCTTTTTTGTTTATAAATTATAACCAAGTGTTTTGTTCAACAATCACAAAGACTTGACAATATAATGGATAGCGCAGTTGACTCAATTGCTTTGAGTGATAAACTTGTTTTATCCTCAGATGTGTTATATACTTCATTTACAGTTATTAAAACTGCAGAATACGAATCATTAATTAAATTCTATAAAAAACTGGGATTCAGGATTGTTAAAACTTTTAACAAAGAAACCTCTCCATTTGCTGGGTCTATAACCCAGGGATTATCTACTGATTCAAGAAAGGAATGTTGGTTGGAATCATTCCCTGTTTCTAAAACCGATTCCAATGGTTTGGTGATTCCATTCCAAGAAACAATTGAATATTTACATCCAAATTTAAATAATCCAAATTATAAATTAAATAGAGGCGTTGTTTTGAAGATTAGATTGGTTTCTCATGATGTCCATAAAAATGTTGAATTACCAGGTAGAATTGTTTTATTAACTTATTCTATTGATAAAGTTAGACAATTAGCAATTAAAGAAGAATGGAAAATTTTGAATGCTTCAAGTAATGAAAAGGAAATGATTGATTTTTTTATTGTTGATCCAGTTGGTAATTTAGTTGGATTTACAAACAAGCCAACTTCTGATTTGAAGAATAGACTTAAATCAAAGAATGATTTTTTTACTAGTGATGCTTTAATTAAAAAAATTGACGAAGAAGAAAGAATGGAAACTACTGCTACAGGCACCAAAAAGAAAAGAATTGCAGTTTTAACATCAGGTGGTGATTCCCAAGGTATGTGTGCAGTTGTTAGATCTGTTGTTAGAACCGGTATTTATTTAAATTGTGAAGTTTTCGGATGTTATGAAGGATATTCCGGATTAGTTAAAGGTGGTGATTTATTAAAAAAATTAGAATGGGGTGATGTTAGGGGTTGGTTATCCTTAGGTGGTACATTAATTGGTACTGCAAGATGTCAAGAATTTAGAGAAAGGGATGGTAGATTATTAGCAGCTAAGAATATGATTTTGAAAGGTATTGATGCATTAGTTGTATGTGGTGGTGATGGATCATTAACAGGTGCAGATTTATTTAGATCTGAATGGCCTTCATTAGTTAATGAATTACTTGATACTAAAGTTTTAACAAATGAACAAGTTGAACCATATAGAAATTTGACAATTGTTGGGTTAGTTGGATCAATTGATAATGATATGGCATTAACAGATAATACCATTGGAGCATATTCCTCATTAGAAAGAATTTGTGAAATGGTTGATTATATTGATTCAACTGCTGCGTCACATTCAAGAGCTTTCGTTGTTGAAGTTATGGGTAGAAATTGTGGTTGGTTAGCATTAACTGCAGGTATTTGCTGTGGTGCAGATTATTCATTCTTACCTGAAAGACCGCCAAATGCGGAAACTTGGAGGGATTCATTAAAGAAGATTTGTACTAGACATAGAAATAAAGGTAGAAGAAAGACAACAGTTATTGTTGCTGAAGGTGCCATTGATAATCAATTAAATAAAATAACATCAGAAGATGTTAAAAATTGTTTGGTTGAAATTGGATTAGATACAAGAATCACTCAATTAGGTCATGTCCAAAGAGGTGGTACTGCAGTTGCCTTTGATAGATTTTTAGCAACAGTTCAAGGTGTCGAAGCTGTTAAGGCAGTTTTAGAAAGTACACCAGAAACTCAATCTCCAATGATTGGAATTCAAAATAATAGAATTGTTCGTATACCATTAATGGAAGCAGTTCAACAGACAAAGAATGTTGCAAAGGCAATTTCCGAAAAAAGGTTTGATGATGCGTTAAATTTAAGAGATTCAACATTTAAAGAATTATATGAAAATTTCTTAACAATTTCACAAGATGATGACAATAAAAATATTTTACCAGTTGATAAAAGATTAAATGTTGGAATTATTCATGTTGGTGCACCAACTGCGTCATTAAATCCAGTTACTAGAGCCATTGTATTATACTTATTATCAAAAGGTCATACAGCTTATGGTATTGAGAATGGATTTAGTGGATTAATTAGACATAGTGCAATCAAGAAATTGGATTGGATTGATGTTGAAGAGTGGCATAATTTAGGTGGTTCAGAATTAGGCACTAACAGAACATTACCATCTGAAGATATTGGTTCAGTTGCGTACCATTTACAAAAAAATAATATTAACGGATTAATTATAATTGGAGGTTTTGAAGCATATAAATCATTAAAAGAATTAAAGGATTCTAGAAAAACATATCCAATTCTTAATATGCCATTAATTTGTTTACCATCTACAGTTTCAAATAATGTTCCAGGTACAGAATATTCTTTAGGATCAGATACATGTATGAATATTTTAGTTAATTATTGTGATGCTGTTAAACAAAGTGCGTCATCATCACGTCGTAGAGTTTTCGTTATTGAAGTGCAAGGTGGTAATTGTGGATATATTGCAACGTATATCGGATTAGTTACCGGTGCATTGACTACATACACACCAGAAAAGGAAATTTCCTTGAAGAGTATTCAAGAAGATATTGAACTTTTAAAGAATACCTTTGCAAAGGATAAAGGTGATGAAAGATCGGGTCGTATTTTCATTAGAAATGAAAATGCATCAAAGGTTTATACCACTAAATTCATTAGTGATATCTTAAAGGAGTCATCCAATGGCAAATATGAAAGTCGTACAGCAATTCCGGGACATGTTCAACAGGGTAAGATTCCATCAAGTATGGACAGAATTGTGTCAGCTAGATTTGCAATTAAGGCATGTAAGTTCATTGAAGAAAGCAATGAAACGATCAATTCCAAAATTGAGAAAGTTAACGAACAGTTCAACAAAACTGTTGATACTGAATCAGATGTATATTTCAAAGCAGAGCACGATCTGAAATATATTTACAAGCACGGTCATAGGGTTGATTTCCTAAATGCGTCCGACTCCAACGCTGTTGTTTGTGGTATCCAAGGTGCCAAGGTTTACTTTAACGATGTTGATGAGATCTGGGAGAATGAAACCGATATCATTCACAGAAAGAGTAATAACGTCCATTGGGATATCTTGTCGATAGTGAATGATATGTTGAGCGGTCGATTAATGATTCGTGAAAAGAAGCTCGCCAGTTTAACATAGGCCGTGTGTCCTGGGGGTACGTGCAATTGTATATGTTCGTCGTATATATTTTACATCTATATATAGGATATTATATTTCGTTTAACGCTAAGAGTATGAACGGATGAGCAGCCAAAAAAAAAGAAAACAATCGATTTCCGTCACCGTTGCACTAAAAAAGCGCTAGTTTAATTCGCTGGCCGTTTGGAATAGAGTTCTCCTGACAACAAGGGGGAGAGGGGTGCCGGCGGAGAAGTTTAAACGGGGCTTGTTTCAGCGTGGTTGGTGCAGCACGGAGCGGGGTGGCTCTGTAACACATCGCCAGGACAATACCCAGCAGACAGCTACCACACGACCGGTTGCTGGGCCGTTCCATTGAGTGGCCTGCAGCAGCCACTGCCCAAAGAAGATTCGGGAGGCAAAGACAGAGAAAATTTACGCACGAAGAGTTCTTGTGCCGAGGAGCAAAATGCATAGCGCAAAAGACGTTTCTTCCTTCACAAGTTTCTTTTGGTTGACTGGTTGCGGTGCAAAATTTGCCAGATATGTCACTGGTTTTTGGCTTCCTCCAGTTGTTCCTGCTTTCTTCTTGCATCTTTCTTCTTTCCCATTCCTTCGTTTTCATAATACGTCCATACATGCCCCCAGCACAACATCAACACAACCCCCATTCCCTCCAGAACCAGCATCCTCAGGTCCCCGTCTACCCGTTGGAGATGCAGGAGCAACAACGACAACAGCAACACCAGCAGCAACACCAACAGCAACACCAACAGCAACAGCAAATGCATCATTTACAACACCAGATGTCTCTACAGATGCCAGGACAACAAGCTATAGTATCTCCAGCTTTTTATAACCCAAACCTTCCCATCATTCAACATCCTCAACCTCTTGCTTATCCACCACCACCACCACCCCCTCCATTATCACATCATCATCCACAATTTCACCAAGTTCAATTGGTACAGAATCAGATGCCTCCTAATTTATGTCATTCACACCCACCATCACATGTTCACCCGCACCACTATCATCAGCAACAACAGTCCCAGCAACAGCAAATTCCACAACATATTATTATACAGCATCAACAACAACCACAGCACCAGCAGCAAGAGCAACAACAACTACAACCGTCATATCCATCTCATCTAGTGTCATCACATATAATACCATCACCACACCCGCAATCGCCAGCAGCATCGGATCCAAAATTAATCTTGAATACTGAAAAAAATCCGAAGAAAACAACAAAAGCTTCTAATTCAAAACTAAAACAACACAAAAAGGTTTCGGCCTTTGTTTCAAAACTATATTCAATGCTACATGACGAAAAATTAGATAAATTGATTTGGTGGAGTAGGACTGACCAGGATGATTATTCAACTTTTGCGTTTTTGCCCGGTACCGAATTCGCCACTTGTTTAACGACTTATTTCAAACATGGTAATGTTGCTTCCTTTGTTAGGCAGCTACATATGTATGGTTTTCACAAGATTTGTGAAAATAACAATACCCTGAACGACCAAACAAATCATTCTATTTGGGAATTTAAACATATTAATGGCAAGTTTAAGAAAAATGATAAGGATAATTTGTCCTTGATTAAAAGAAGAGCAAATTCAAGAAGAAATTCTGGTAATGATCAATATGTATCTAGTGATGCAGTCACATCGACTTCGAATCTTAATACTGATCACAATGATGCTAATGATGCTAATGATACTAATAATACATCCAGAAATAACAGTGTCGAATCCGGAAAACATGTTTATTATCCTGTTTATTATACAGATAATGAGAATGATGGTGATAATAAAAAAGCCATACTACCACTACCGCTACCACTTACTGCTCCACCGGCGGTGCAACAACCACAACCACAAACACAACCACCAACAATTGTTCCAAAATCTGATGAAAATGGAGTTGAACCTATGTTCAGAGTTCCAACACCAAAACATTTGAGAGATCCTTTTAATAAAATTCAAAGACAATCTGACCCTCAAACTCCACCTAAATCTCTAATTCAATCTCAATCACAGACTCAACTCCCGCCTTTAACTGGTAGAATATCCCCTGTTTCTTACAAACAAAATGTATTCTTCCAAGGTTCAAGACAAAGATATCCTTCGGTTTTCATTGATCCATGTGCACCTGCACCTAATTCTGTCAATTCACAAGGTGGCGCAACAAATATACCTGAAAGAATTAGATCTCCTCCATTACCGTTACAACTATCAAGTATTCTGAATTCTCCAAATTCACCAAATTCTCCTAAGAATTTCAAAAGAAATGATTCATTTTTACCACCAATTTCATCAATTTCAAGTCATTCAACAGGCCATACAAATAGTATCTCCTCAATCTCAACTAAATCTTCATTACCTAATAACACTACAACTCCTAATGCTAATACTAATAAGTTTTATTTTTCAAGAAACTCTACTGATTCAACATTTAATAATAATGGCCAACCTCAACTGAGACCTTCAATTTTTGATCTACATAATTCTTATCACTCAACTTCCTTATCATCATCAGTTTCAGCACAAAATTCAATTTTCAGTATTTCTTCATCAAGAATTGGATCATCTGTTTCAAGTATTTTGAATGATGATACTTTGAATAACCGTAGATTACCATCATTAAATGCTTCTGGAAATGGTTCTGGATTAAATGATTTATCTATACCTACGTCACGTTCATCTTTGAAAACCGTTGTTTCTATTGCACATGACTCAAATTCGAATTCTAATGTACAATCAGATCAAAATTCAGGCAATACTTCAAGGGCTTCGCCTATTCAAAATGGAAGAAAGAATTAAAACTCAATTTCTATGGAGTTTGACTTTTTATTCGCTTTATTACTTTACATACTATACATTGAAATCATAGAATATATTACACATTAAATCAAAGCGCGTTTTTATTTCATGCTGCATAATTTTTTTATTTTTTACTGTTCTCTTTCGTTTTTCTCTTCCTCTTTTTAATTTTTATTTTTACTCATTTTTATGCTGTATATTATATCATCACTTTTTGTATATTAATAAAATGTTTTAGCTTTATTATCTATTCTACTAAAAGGGTCTTTTATTTTTCATAGCCGTTTTGTTTTTTGCCGTTAATTTACTTTTCAAAATTTTACTATCTTCATCATCTGAAGCCGAATCTGAATCTGAATCTGAATTAGTAGTTGTACCCTTACTTTTTGTAGTGCCTTTGTTCTTAACATTAGTAGCAGTTCGAGTATCACTTGCAAATTTTCTAACATTACTTACATTATTTTTTTCATCATTTAAATTTTTAAATTTATTACGTTTTTCATTCCTTATTTTGTTGGATAATGCACGCAATGAATTTGAAGAATACAAATTATCCTTATTTTTCTTCAGATCTCCAATTTTTTGAATTTTTTGATTATTTTTCATAGCATTTTTTTTCCCTCTATTAGAAGAAATAGAGGATGCCGTGTCCAAAAAATCATTTATTGTTACACCATCATTATTGTTCGAATCATCATCATTAAATTGAATACCTTTCCCCGAAGGTATGACTATTTGGTTTGAAAATTCAGTAGATATATTGGCAGATGGTGATGTTGATGATGATGGAGTCGATGAATTAGTTCCTGGTTTAAGCCATGATAAAACCGTTTGATCAAGTTTATTAAATTGTGCTTGAAGTTGAAGTTGGAGCTGTTCTTTTTGTTTTATTTCGCTTCTTTTGGACATTGGTTGATGTATATTTAGCATATAGTCATAAATTGGGATTTAAAGATCTACAATAATTATTTTATTTTTTTTCAATTTTCATGATGCATTAGGATTTTCTCATTTTTTTCTTATTTTTTAAATTTTACAAAAAATTATAGCTATAAATTTATTATACAAATATTAAACCAAACCAGTGATATAATTTTCAAGTTGTTTTAACAGTTCACATTTATTTAAGTTTAGTCGATGATTCCAAACAATGTTACACAATTTACTGTTAATTCTTTCTAATTTAGAAATTTGAAAATTGATTGTATTTCTTAACAGTAAATCTTGCAATGCTTTCACTTTTTCTGTATCACAAATAACAGTTTGAACTTCTGGAACAAATTCAACATCTTTCGCAGGTTCAGATTTTTCCAAATCCGGGATAGGAATAGAATCTGGAGTTATGGCTGTAGCTGCAGCTGCAATTGCCATGTCATGTTCATGTTCAGTTATACTTTTAACAATTTTATCAATTTCCATTTTTTCAACAGGTTCACATAGCTCAATGGGTTTAATTTCCAATTCTATATGTGCTTTATCATTGTCTAATTGTCCTACCTGTAATTGTTCCTGTACTTGTTCTTGTTGAGTAACATCACTGTTTTCAACAGTTCCATTATTATTCAAAACTTGATTTTCTTCTTCATTTTCAATATTTTCATCGCCATTAACGACATTTTCATTGGATACTTGCAATGCTAATACTTTTTGAGTTTCCTTTTCCTTTTCTTCCTTTTCCTTTTCTTCCTTTTCCTTTTGAATTTTTATGTATTCTAATTTTCTTTGCTTTTCACGTTGACTTACTTCTTTCCATTGTGAAATCAACGCAGGAAATTGAAGTTCAATTTCCTCAATTCCAACAACAGCATGTGCATACATTTCATTTGCCTTGACAATTCTATCTCTTTCATTAGATGTATTTGCATCTTTCAAAATCAACTCGATATCATTTAAGAATTGTCTTGGTTCATTATAGTAACCATTCCATAATCTTTCTTCAATAACTTCCAAATCAATATTATTATATAATTTATTTGTTGAAATTTCTAAAATTTTGTCATCTTTAATTTGATAATTGCTATTTGGATCAGGAACTTCATCAAATAAATGAATTAAATATGAATCGTCAATAATAGGCTTTTTGAATCTTTTATAACGAATTTTGAAAATATCTAATAACCCAGATAATTTTACCTTTAAAGAGTTTTTCAATCTCATATCATTTTTAGCCAATTGCTTTTTGGTTTTAATTTGATCTCTTTCAGACTTTTTCAATTCATCATCATTTGGAATAGCTTCAATAACTTCCAACCTTTGGAATTTCTTTTTAGGTCTAATACTTAAATCATTATAATTATTTGGTGTTAAAGTGATAGAATTCCAAAAAATTTCAAAAAATTTGGATCTTTCATCATCATTTGGATCTCTAATTCGAATTATATTATCTATATTAGTGTCCAAGATTTCCTCAATTTCTTCCAAAATATCATCATTAACATCACTAATTTCCAATTCACAATAGACCAAGATCTTATCATTATTGTTAATATTTCGAATTAGATATTTAATTGTTGACTTTAAAGATTCTGAAATCGTATTTAAAAATCCAATTGTATCAGGAATGAACAAAATACTTGGTTTATGTCTTGTCAATTCGGAGAATAACTGAATACATAAATTTTCAATGCTTATACTTGAATCACTATAAATTTTACCTAAATCCAAAATTTGAATTGTAAAGCCTTCTAATTTGTTTAAAATTGAATTACTTAAATATCTTAAACCTTGATTTTTATTACCCATAATACCTAACCTTGGTTTAAAAATTCTCATTGAATCGTAATTTTTCACTAATTGTTGTAATTTGAAGTCATCATTTAAATTTTCAAATTCAGATTCTTCTAACAAACTAATTTCTTTATCGATTGGTAAAATTGATTTTAATTCATATAAAATATTGTTAAATTGTTCATTTAATAAAGGTTTAATAAAATCAGGTAATGGTTCAAAAATATTATTTGTGGATCTTGCACTATTTGGAACAATTTTCTTTAAAGCTCTAGTAAAATCACTTGAATTAACGTTAATTTTGGAAATATCAATTTTCAATTTTTCATTTGATTTATAGATTTGTGGGAACTCTCGTTGAATTGAGTTTAGGGCACTCTCTGTACATAAAGCTCTTAAATCAGCACCACCATAACCTTTTGTCAAAATGGCTAATTCTTTAACGAATGCATCATTTAATTTTGTGTCCCATTTTCTCATATGAATTTTCAATATTTCTTCACGAGATTTTATATCTGGTAATGGGAAATAGAATTCTCTATCAAATCTTCCAGGTCTTCTTAAGGCAGGATCAATTGAATCAGGTCTATTGGTTGCACCGATGATTATAACTTGACCTCTATTATCCATACCATCCATTAAAGCTAATAAAGTTGAAACAATTGATGCATGAATTTGTTCTTGTTTGGAAGATCTAACAGGTGCCAAACCATCAATTTCATCAAAGAAGATAATTGAAGGTTGATGTTGTTTTGCTTCTTCAAATAGTAACCTTAAATGTCTCTCAGCTTCACCAACCCATTTAGATAAACAATCTGCCCCCTTTCTCATGAAAAATGTGATTTTCTTATTTTGTGATGAGCATGATGATGCAAGTGCTCTTGCCATTAACGTTTTACCTGTACCTGGAGGCCCATGGAATAAAACACCTCTTGGAGGTGTTATATGAAATCTTGAATAAACTTCCGGGTATAATAATGGTAAAGTAATCATTTCCTTTAATTGGTTAATATAATTATTTAGACCTCCAATGACTGAAAAATCAATATTCGTGTCAATACCTAAAGGATCAGTGTCAGCAAGTGTACTTTTTTTAGTATTTGGTAAAGAAGATGATGATGACGTGATTATATTTGCACCACTAATTGGATCTGTTGGTTTAATTAAATCATTTTCATCATCAGAATCACTTGATTCAGCATTTGCTAATGCAGCCAAACCACTTGGAATCGCATTTGATTGAAATAATGATTGGACTTCACTACCCCCAAATGGACCAATAGTGGGGAATAACCTTCTGACGGATGCATTTGTAGTTGATGCACCACCATATCTACCAATACCTCTACCCTTTCTTGGACTTGTGAAAGTGGATTCATTTTCATATTCATCGAATTGATTGTCAAGTGAATCGGGTGGTGGTAATTTATAATTAATTTCTTTTCTATCTCTTAAATTTCTCTTTGGGGAATTCAATGGTGAATCATTTTGTAAATCTTTTAATTCATCTTCTAGAGTAATTGGGTCATTTAAATCAATATCATGGTCATCATTTAATTGGCTTAATCTATTATTTCTTGAACGCAAACGCTCAGCCCTCGATGACAATCTTGAAGATCTAGAAGACTTGGAATTCCTCGATGTTCGTGAAGATCTTGAAGATCTTGAGGGTCTAACACCATATTCGTCATCGTCATCATAATCGTCTTTAACAATAAAATTATTAGTTGACATTTTTCTTCTCTTTGACCTAGTATTGCCAAAGTCATCATCAGAATCAAGAAAATCATCATCGTCGTCTTTAAAATCGTTGTATTCATCTTCATCATTTTCATCGATATCAAAATCATCATCGTCATCATTGACACGTTTATTATTTCGTAACGATCGTCTCGAATTATTTTTATTACTGTTATTGTTATTGTTATTGTTATTGTTATTATGGTATTCATCCTGTATTTTGTGATTACTAACATCATCTTCTTCTTCTCCTTCCAAACGGTCATTTTCAAAATCTTCAAAATCTTTAGATAATGCATCTTCATTATAATTGATGTTTTTGTGTGAACGCGTTCGATGTGATCTAACAATATCATCATCGTCATCATCATCATTATCATCTAAAGCACCTTCACCATTGTTGTTCTTTTCACCATTTTGAATATCTATATCATTATCTTTAGGATTCACATTTTCCCTTTTTATATCATAATCATGAATGTCCTGTTCGTATTCTTCAGATAATTGATCATCCTCATCGATATTATCATTATAGTCATTATATTCATCATTATAGCTTTTCTTGAGCTCTGACTTGTTTAAATCGGTCATATGAGCGGATTGGGATTCAATTGAGGATTGTCTAGTGAATCGTGTACTTCTTCGTGTATAACGCGTCATATCAAACAGGTGGTTCTGAAAAGAACAATCACAAAATGTGTAGATTACAGGATCTGAAAAATAAAGTTGGATCCAAAATGGAAAAACGAAAAACCCAGCTACTTAGAGAAACATGTCTCACTTTGCAGCGTAATTTCCTATTTCTTGATTTTTTTCTGTCTGGTGCACGGAAGACGCTGCCTAAGGTTACATTGCTATGCAATACACTACTCTACACATTATTATAATAGTCATCGTCATCATCTGAGAACCCATCGTCGGAGAATTCGATCGTAGTGTTGGCGGGTTTGGGATGGTCAGCAACAGGTTCCTGCGTGCTGGAAGATTGTGGGTTGTTTTCATGATCTTCCTTCCCTTTATCGCTATCAGGATGGACATTTTCAGTCTCCAACTGCGTATTCATTTGAGACATTGAATCATTTGCAACGTATTGACTGAATACACCACCTTGAGACTCTTCTTCTTCTTCGTCCTCTTTATCCATTAACAAATCTTGTAATAATGTGGATTCGTTCAATTCATTAAGTGTATTCAATTCATCTTCGTCTATGTCATCATTATCACCAACGATATTTGATTTATTAACACGATCATTAGCCGTTTTCGCATTGGTATCATTTTTGGCATGGCTATTGCCATCATTTATATCGTTTTGAGAAAACATTAAGCTTTGGTTACCACCCAAAGGTTGGGAAGAAGCACGTAGATAATTCGAAAACATTGGAGCTTGATAGGTATGCATATCTTCATCTTGGTCTTGGTCTTCTTCATCTTGTCTACCACCGAATAATTCAGACCATTGTTGGTCATCGTCATTCTCCACGTTATTAGGTTCTTGATGATGTATATCATCGGGTATTTCATCATCGTCAGCACCATGATCATCATAAGAATGCTTACTAACACCCTTATTATTATTACTTTCTATATCTATTTGTTGCTCCATTTTAAGTCTCATTTCTTCCCTTACCAAATTTCTAACCCAATGTTTATTATCAGTTTGATTCATCCCACGCAATAAATTTTCAATAAATCGATCGAATTTTAAATGTGAACCTAAATGATGGCCCCAATTCTGGAAGATTCTAAGTATTAGTGTTAGATTGTTATAATGATAGTCATTTCCGAATTTGATTTTGTTTATTGCGTTGATGGACTTTGAATGTGTGGATTTTGGTTTTTTCTGAAATTTTATATGTTTTATAGATTTGAATATTGTTGGAATACCTCTATTAGATAACAAGATGTCAGGGGTTAATTTATCTGATTTACGTTTCAATTTGGCTGCACCGGTGACATTTTGTTGTTGTTGTAAATGTTGCTGGTATTGTGCATCTTGTGAGATTTGATTGTTCCTCGTGTGCGTGAGGTCCACATCAAGCCCTAAAATAGCATCGTTGTTAGTTTTGTCGATGGACATTTAATGTGCTTTAACTAGTACCTTCCAGGGAGTGGGTTGGATGTGGTAGATTATAATCTAATATCATGTAAAACGTACATAAACCAAGTATTTTTGACGTGTCGCGTTCGAAAATTACGTTACGTTACGTGCCAGAGGAAATTGCAGATTCAAGGACACGCACATCACTTAGCAGCCACTTCTTTTAGAAACATAAAGGATATATATTGCCAGTCAGCAACACATAGTAGAATGCAATTATCCAAGTTATTAACCTTACTCGCATTATCGTCATTCACCACAGCATCTGAAGCTGCTGATGAATTGAAAATAATTGTCACAAAAGATGCCGAATGTTCATATAGAACACAGAAGGGCGATACAATTTCGGTTCATTACACGGGATCTTTAGAAGATGGTACTGTTTTCGATTCCTCATTAGGCAGACACCAGCCAATTACTTTCAAGTTGGGTGTTGGACAGGTGATTAAGGGATGGGACGAAGGATTGATGGAAATGTGTATTGGGGAAAAAAGAAAATTGATTATCCCATCCGAACTGGCTTATGGTAAGAGGGGTGCTGGTGGTGTTATCCCACCGGATGCTACGTTGATTTTCGAAACCGAGTTGGTGGACATTGACAATGCTTTAGCCAAGGGTGGCAACAAGGACGAGTTGTGAGCTGTGTGTAGAACAGTGTGTAATTAGATATGTGTGGTGCCCAATCGGGCGCTGTGTCCGATTGAGCAACAAAACTAAATTTAAATTGTTGGAAAATTCTGAAAAAAAAAAAAAAAAATTTTTCATTCTGATAAGCGAATAGTAACGCAACAGAATATTATGATAGTTCGATCACAAGTTATATTAATTCATTTTGTGCACTATAGAATGTTATAGTGGCAGCTATATAAAAATATATAGAGAAATGTAATGTAATTAGCAAACAGGTAGAATGTTGGATATTAAAATAAAAACTAATCAGAATAAAATAAAAGTAAAATTAACAAAGAAATTTTTGAGTATTAATTAATTATAATTAAGCGGTAATAATATGTAAACAGTAAAAAAACAAATGGATAGTATTAAACGCTTAGAATAAAGCAACAGCTGCAGCTGCAACTGCACCGAAAGCGACTGAACCGTAAGCGTTTGGAGCAGCAGCAGTGGAAACAGTAGTAGTGGTTTCGTTAGTAGCGTTTTTAGCTTGAACGGAAGCGACAGCAGCTAAAGTGATAAAGATCTTGGAGAATTGCATTGTATGTGTTCTGTGTGTAGCGAGAGTAGTGAATGCCTACGGGAGGAAAGAAGAGAAGAGAAGAAAAGAGAAGAGAAGAAAAGAGAAGAAAAGAGAAGAGAAGACAAGAGGAAAGAAGAAGTGACGGGCTGGGAAATAGGCTGGGACGGGAAAGCAGTGGCTTTTATAGTGGCGGGCGAGAAAAAGGCTGCTTATCAGGGTCGCTGCTGCAAACTCCAGATCGACCGCAGTCTGGATCGTCTGCCTGGTTTTTCCACACTGCATTGTTCCGTGATGTCTTTGTCTGTTTCCTGATTAGTCACTTTCCCTTCCTATTTGGGCCTGCTGAGCATGCCGGTCTGCGGCTGCCGTGTGGTGTGCTCGTCCACGTTGTCTGCCTATGCCGGGCCTGTAGCACACCCACTGGGACAGAGTCGGCCCAATACCCGCTTCGCCCTGTGCTGTGCTGTGTTGTGCTGGGTCTGGTGTGCTGGCTGCCTCTGCCCAGCCCTGCCCACCAAACTTCCCATCAAACTTCCGCATGGGGCAACCACGCTGCCACATCGGGCACGTGCCGCAGACGCGCGAAAACAGAAAACGAGAAAACCGGCAGTAGTGTGACCGATTAGGCAACTTGAGGGAGATAGCAGCTAATTAATTAGCTGAGACAACTCGGCGACTCTGGACGGGTGTGCACCGTTCTTACTTTTTCGCTTTTTGGCTTTTTCCACCGAGCGCGCCGATCGACGCAATAGGTACAGTTTTCCTCCCTCTGTTTTCATCATGAATTTCCCATTTCTAAGAAGACCAAAATGACTAATAATCGTGGTTAGTATCGTAAACCAACCAACCTTTCTCCCCGTTCCCTCTTCCTTCCATCCTCAAGACATCTGTCATGGCTGAAGAAATCGCAAGAAATGCACACCTTGCTGCAACCGTACTCAAAACCCTTTCAAACAAACAAAGATCTGAAGCATTGTATGCAATTAAAGATGAATTGGTTAAATCAAAGGATGAAATTTTATTGGCTAATAAATTGGATTTAGAAGCTGCAATATCTTCAAACCTATCCTCTTCTTTAATTAAAAGATTGGATTTATCAATAAATGATAAATTCGATTCCATGTGTCAGGGTATCATTGATGTTGCAGATTTAGAAGATCCTTTAAATGTTTGTACCTTAGCAACTAAACTTGATGATGGTTTAGATCTTTATCGTTTAACCTGCCCTGTCGGTGTATTATTAATCATCTTTGAAAGTAGACCTGAAGTCATTGCTAATATCACTGCTTTAGCTATTAAATCGGGTAATGCAGCAATTTTAAAAGGTGGTAAAGAAAGTTTGAATACTTTTAAATCCTTATCAAATATTATTAATAGAATTTTAAATGAAAAATCAGATGTTCCTGCAAATTCCATTCAATTAATTTCAACTAGAAGTGAAGTTTCTGATTTATTAGATCAAGATAAATTTATTAACTTGGTTATTCCAAGAGGTTCAAATGAATTAGTTAGAAATATTAAAGAAAACACAAAAATCCCAGTTTTAGGTCATGCTGATGGTATTTGTTCAATTTATTTACATAAAGATTTAGATTTAGAAAAAGCTTGTAAAATTGTTGTTGATTCAAAAACTAACTATCCAGCTGGTTGTAATGCAGTTGAAACAATTTTAGTTGATCAAAATTTAGATGTTGATTTACAAAATAAAATCTTACTATCTTTATTAAATGCAAATGTTAATTTACATATTGAAAAATCTTTATTAGCTTCTGTTGATCAAGATTTAAAGGATAAATACCCAAATCAATTCATCGAAGCAACAGAAGACGATTTTAATAAAGAATTCTTATCATTTGATGTTGCAATTAAATCTGTAATCGATTTAGAAGATGCAATCAGTCATATCAATTTACATTCTTCAAAACATACTGATGCAATCATAACAGAAAATAAACAAGTTGCCGAAAAATATCTTCAAAGTATCGATTCAGCAAGTGTTTATTGGAATTGTTCAACAAGATTTGCTGATGGTTTTAGATACGGTTTTGGTACTGAAGTTGGAATTTCAACTAACAAAATTCATTCAAGGGGTCCTGTTGGACTTGATGGTTTAGTTTGTTATTACTATCAATTAAGAGGTAATGGTCAAATTGCAAGTGATTATCTGGGTGCTGGTGGTGATAAACATTTTAAACATATCAAATTAGATCCAAAAAACGTTAAATTATAAGCCATGTATGTATATTATATATAATTTTAAATAAATCATTCCTTTGCATTATAGCTTCTATATTATAGTAATAATCGCAATAACCTTAAAACTTACCATCTGTTTGACCGAAGGCGCGGTCAGTTTAAAATTCGATTTCACTTCCAAGTTCGTCCTTCCGTCATGTTAATTTATAATATTGCTGTAGGCAAAATAGAATAGTATATTAAATTTTCCCTCCCTCCTCCCACTCAATTAACTACAATCACATAAAAAAATCAAAATGGATGAAAATTACGACGTTATTGTCTTAGGTACAGGTCTTACCGAATGTATTTTATCAGGTATTTTATCAATTGAAGGTAAAAAAGTTTTACATATTGATAAACAAGATTATTATGGTGGTGAAAGTGCATCACTAAATTTAACCCAATTATATAAAAAATTTAAACCAAAGAAAGAATACGATACTCAATTCGGTAAAGATAGAGATTGGTGTGTTGATTTAATACCAAAATTCTTAATGTCAAATGGTGAATTAACAAATATTTTAATTCATACTGATGTTACCAAATATATGGATTTTAAACAAATTTCTGGTTCTTTTGTCTATAGAAGTGGTAAAATTGCTAAAGTCCCTGCAACTCAAATGGAAGCAATTTCTTCACCATTAATGGGATTTTTCGAAAAGAGAAGAATGAAAAATTTCTTAGAATTTATTGCAAATTATAAAGATGAGGAACCTTCAACTCATCATGGAATGAATTTAGATGTTAATACAATGGATGAAATTTATTATAAATATGGTTTGGAAAGAGGAACAAAAGATTTTATTGGTCATGCAATGGCTTTACATACAAATGATGATTATTTAACGAAACCCGCAAGAGATACTTATAATAGAATCATGTTATATGTTTCATCTGTTGCAAGATATGGTAAATCTCCTTATATCTATCCATTATATGGTTTAGGTGAATTACCTCAAGGTTTTGCAAGACTTTCTGCAATTTATGGTGGTACTTTCATGTTAGATACTCCAATTGATGAAATGTTATTTGAAGAAAATGGGAAATTTAATGGTGTTAAAACAAAGGAAGGTGTTGCACATGCACCAATTGTCATTGCAGATCCAACTTATTTCCCTGAAAAGGTTAAATCAACTGGTCAAAAAGTCATTAGAGCAATGTGTATTTTAGATCATCCAGTTCCAAATACCAATGATGCAGATTCTGCTCAAATTATCATACCACAAAATCAAGTTAATAGAAAAAATGATATTTATATAGCCGTTTTATCAAGTGCTCATAATGTTTGTGCAAAAGGTTATTATTTAGCAATTATTTCTACAATTATTGAAACTGATAAGCCACATTTAGAATTAGAATCAGCTTTTAAAATTATTGGCGAAACAAAGGATGTATTAATGGGTATAGCTGAACTGTACGAGCCTTCAAATATTGATGTTGAAGATAACATCTTTATTTCAAAATCGTATGATCCTTCATCTCATTTTGAATCAACAACTGATGATGTTAAAGAAATTTATAAAAGAATTACAGGTCATGATTTAGTTTTAAAACAAAGAAAAACATCAGATGAGGAAGCTGAATTGGCTGGTTTAGATAATTAAATAACTAGTAATTGATACTGTTCTTACTTTATTATTTTTGTTTGCAATTAATATATATATACATATATATATTTCATATAGTCCATAAGTATAACTTCATGTCAAAAGCTTCAGTAAATATTGTTTGTTTATGTGCGCTATCCTGATAATTTTGATGATATCTTGTAAACCACGCCCTTTAATACATCATTTTTTTTATCGTTAATACAACCCAATTTTCACAATCTACTAACAATGTCACAATCAATCTGTACAATACCAGCAGAAACCAAACAAGAGCTACGTAAGTTCCGTCTTAGCCCAATAAAACAAGCTTCAAAGACAATTCCAACTCAAATTTATAAAATTAACAAAACCGACCAAACATTGGAATTAGATGAATCTTTAGAATTAAATGGTCTGGATGAACTCATTGACGAAATCCCTGATAACTTGCCATGTTTCATTATAATGAATTATGGATATACCAAAAATGATGGTAGATTTGTATCTCCATTAATTGGAATTTATTGGAGACCTAACACAGCAAAGGGTGAAGTTAAGATGTTATATGCTGGTTCGATAGAGTTGTTTAAAAAGGAAATTGGTTGTAACTTATGGTTAGAATTTAGTGATGAAGATGAAATTTCAGAATTAAAGCATGAAATTGAAAAATAGAATAAATGTTTATTTTGTGTTTAACTATTTTGTAACTTTTTTTGTGAAAAAATAAATTGATTGAATAAGAACAGAGATCATTAAATAAGGTTACAAAAGTATCATACAGACCGAGATAAACAAAGAACCAGAAAAAATAAATTGAGCTATTAAAACTCAATTTATAAAAGCAGAAACCATATTGAAAAGATAAATGAAAAATAATAAATTAAAAACCCAAATGTATGTGAAAACCGAACTAAAACAGTGCAAAGAAAGAAATATTAGTAATAATGATATTAATACTGATAACAATAGTAATATCTAAGAGCTTAACCTTTCCATCTGTCTTCTTCCATAAAGTTTAACAACGTTATGATAATATAACTCAAGTGTTGAGATGTCTAAAGCCTTATAAGCTAATCCCTTAACACCTCTACGCATTCTCTTCGTCTCTAGCCAAGCCGCTTTATCTAAATCAACTAAATCAGCTGGCTGGAAAGGTCTTGGATAATGTTCGATTATTTTCTTGATTTGAGGATTGAGTTTATTTAAATCAGGCAATGGTGGTGTTTTAAAAGAATCCGATATATTTAGTTGTTCAAACTTTCTTTCAATTTTTTTAGAAAAATAGGAAGGTCTTGTAATGTCTGCTGAAAAATCAATTATATCATCTATTTCAACATCATCCACATCATTCGTAGAGGTATTATCATTTTGATTATCAAGTGAATAATTATTGTTTCGTAGATACTCCAACGCACATAATAAAATATCCGATTTTAATTTTGTAATAATCAAAATCAGAAAGAATGAATACAAATTATTTTCATTAAGACTAAATAATTCATCAATATCCCTACTACCTGGTTCACCAACAGGTAAGTGAATTATATCATTAATATTCACACGCCATCTGGAAGTGTCAGTTGGCCCACTACTATCATTAGTATTATCAGCATTAGGAACACCATCATTATTATCATTTTCATTTCCATTACTATCATTATTATTGTTATTATCTTGAATTCGATTTTCAAAATTAGTCACTTCCAAGTATAAATCTTTCTTGCATGTTGGACAACAGCCTTTCCTCTTAGTAAGCCATGGATCAATGCATAAATCATGAAACACATGGCCACATAATAATCCTCTAACATTATCATTATCCTCTAAATCATCTAAACAAATTGCACATATACCCGAAGAATAATGTTTTTCAGCTTCTAATGGGTTGGTGTTTGATGGTATCGATAATGCAGTAGCAGTATATTGAATTTTCGTTGCTGGTAACATATCAACAATATCTTGTTCTTCAATTTGGGAATGAATTGAGTTCTGATCTAATTTATTACCAGTTCTAGTAAGTGATTTTTGGTGTGATCTTGTAGGTTCTAACATCTGCCTTAAATCAAGAAGTGACTGATTGATTTCTTGATTAGTAATCTCTTGGTCAATTTCATCTTGTCGGTTTTCAACTTCTGAAATTTTTTCTTCATCAAAATTTTCTCTATACCCCAACTTACCCTTGTTAAGATTTTGGACTTCTTCCTTACCACCATTCATCCACTGTTTGTAAGTTTTTAAGGGGAAAAATTCATTCAATTGAGAGTTTGTTAGGACATTTAATTTTTTGATCTTATTTCCAAAACCCCCAACATTCGAATTACCAAACATAAAATAGGTTAACCCATGATAAAGAACATACGGCTGAATCATTCTTACAGAATCATCATCCAGCATATATGAATATCTATCCCATGATTTAATAACAGGATCGTAGATTCCAACCATTGCTCTTAATGAATATTTTGAACTGAAAAACGATACGAGCAACAAGATTGCAATAGCAACAGATATGACTATTGAAAAGATAATGGTGGTAGCAGCACTACCAAAGGCAATGCTATCACTCATTTTTGTTTGGTTGTATAAAAGTAGCTACTTACAAACAAATAACTGACTATCTAGCTAATTAGTAACCGCCCTTAAGAACTGCTAAACTTAAAATCAATTTATGATTCAGAAATTTATCAATTATCTCATCTAATACTATCATGCGATAAGGCCATCGATCACGCATCGCAATTTTGCTTACGTAACCTGGGGTGAGTGATTTTGCGAACTTGAATTGGCCTCTATATATACCAGACAGTGGTAAAATAGAACTTTATCCTTCAATATACAACAATGCCTCCTAAAAGCAGCACCCCCAATGTTAGAATTATCAAAATCAAAAGACAAGGTACCACTTATATGATGGAAGTTCCATTAAAAAGTACTTTCCTGGATTTAAAAAATACGCTAATGTTAATGGTTAATGGTACTGGTGGTTTGAAAATTGATGATAAACCTATACCATTGAGTGATCAAGATGAAATATTGGCGAGGGGGATGAGTGATAACTCGATTAAGGTTCCTGATATTGGATTGGTCGATGATAGTGACTCTGATACTGATCTGGAGAATGGCAAAAATGATACTGAAATAAATTCAAATACCAATTCAAACAATATTCAAATTACTGTCAATAATATACACTTAGGTTCATTCACTGATAATCATGATATTTACAATTGTGAAATAAACGATATGGCCGTTTCAGACTCAACAAAAATTGAAAATTTAAATTTTCAAGATTTTGTCTCTTTGGCATTTAGGTATGATAATGAACCTTACATAATTTATGAACCAAAATATGTATAAGTATATCATGTGTATAATAAAAAAGCGAATAAAATTTTTAGTTTTATATAGGAAAACGGTTAGTTGTTTTAATTTGTATTTAAATAAAGGAGAATTTTATAAAAGACTTAATAAAACAGACTTAGTTAACTAAAGCAGAAGCAGTAGCAGATTCGAATTTCCAGGTTGGTGGTAAAACAGAAACGGTTCTGTAGTATCTTGCTAATCTGTGAATTCTTGATTCAATTAAAATTAATCTGAACTTAGAATCCTTATCCTTTCTGTTTCTTTCTAAGTGCTTTCTAACTGCAACAGCCTTCTTAATTAAGAAGTATAAATCTTCTGGTAATTCTGGGGCTAAACCGTTAGATTTTAAGATTCTCATGATCTTGTTACCAGTGACAATCTTTGCTTGGTTAACACCGTGAGCATCTCTTAAAAGAACACCAATTTGGGAAGGAGTTAAACCTTTTCTTGCATATTTGATGATTTGGTCGACAACTTCTTCAGGAGAAGCCTTGAACCAAGATGGAACTGATCTGGAGTATGGAAGGGATGATGAGGACATACCTTTACCCTATAAGAAAAAAAATAAATAAATAAAAGAAAATGTTAGTATAAGAAAATTTTTCATTATAAAACGTTACCATTAACATTAATACTAACAAACTGGTTCCAGTCAGCATGTATTGATTCTATAGCATTGCATTAAATGTGAAATCATCAAAACAATCTGCAAAAACTAGTTATTGGATTTTCATTAAAAGAAAGAGACATTTTTGAAAAATAATTATCCAACACCACTCGTAAATAATTAACAAAAACATCGATCCATCTTAATAATATCAATAACATGTTACTGAATTTAACAAATTTGTTTCTAAATGAATCCAGTGATTTCAAGAATGATAGAATCTACCGATCCGGCCCATATTTCTTGCGTATTATGTCCCAAAGTCATTCGTTTGTTATTCCTAGTTCAAAGAACACATACGCTGGAGTGCATTCTACCCATTTTGTCTTGCTATTAAAATTGAATGTATCTATCTGTAGCCTAGGCCTGTTGAAAGAAAGAAGATAAAAAGAGTGGAAGATAAGAAGTCGAAATTCAACAGTGAGAAAAATGCAACAAAAGATTTTCACCTTTGAGAATTTGCAGAACGAATTAAAAAAAAAAAGCGTGGCAAAAAAAAGGGTTTGTGTGATCACGTGTGTGTACCGGGGGTTTACAGAGAACATTATTTTAGAAAGCGGAAATAGATTAGAACATGACATATTTATGTAACAGTTATAGAATATAATATATAGGTGCTTGTTGACAAAACAGATACTGAAGTTTATCTCTATGTGTATTTATATTGAAAAAATGTGTTTGTAGCATGGAGTTTGAGTGGATTTATTTCGTTTGAAATTTTCTTGTTATTTTTGTTGTTTTTATTGTTTAATATTTGATATTTAAAATTAGTAGATTGTTAATTTGTTGCTATTTGTGTTGCTTGCTTTTTGAGTTTAAAAAAATTGTATATGTAATTATTTATAGTATAGTGATTTTTGTTTAACTTTGAAATTCTAAGTTAATTGATAATGTCTTGTAAACGTTTGCAAAACCTGAAAAAATATAGTAATGAATATAATATATATATAATGATAATAAATTATGTAGAAAAGCAAACATTAAGAGTCTATCAACAAATACCCAACCCAATAACAAAAATTGATAAAAAAATGAAAAATACATGGAATAGAAATAAAAACTTTAGTAAATTTAAGTATAACCATAAAAAATTATGGTGATCTTTATTTGAAATTAATGAACTAACATGATAAGAATGACAAAATGAAATAATAATAAAAATTGAAACTAGAATAAAAATAAAGGAATATAAGCATATGAACATGGGAAAAAGATTAAGTTAACAACACGTAAATTATTGCAAGTGTTATTAAATCATTAAACTTGAGTCCAGCCATCTTCATCGTCTAATGATAAGTTGGAAGTAGCCTTAACAATGTCATCATCGGTTTTCTTTGAAGCAGTAGTAGTTGGTTTTTCTTCTTCATCATCTTCGTCTTCGTCATCTTCAGTTTGTAAAACACTGAAAACTGATTTTTGTGGACCAACAGGTTTAGGAGTTTCTTTCTTGTCAACTTTAGCAGCCGGTGTTGCAGTTTGCTTCTTTAACATGGAACCTCTTGCACCCCACTCGAAATCATCAGTTTTTGGTTTGAATGTTTTCTTGACTTCTGGTTGAGCTAATGAGCCTCTTGCGCCATTCCAATCAAATGAATCGTCCTTTGGTTCTCTCTTTTCTCTTGGTGGACCTCTGAATTGTCTTTCTTGAACTTCAGGTTGAGTTAACGAACCTCTTGCTCCACCCCAATCGAAAGTATCTTCTCTTGGAGCTCTTGATGCTCTTGGTTCTCTTGGTTCTCTTGGAGCTCTGAATTCTGGATTTTCTGATTGGACCATTGAGCCTCTTGCACCCCAATCGAAATTATCATCTCTTGGTGGTCTTGGACCTCTTGGTTCTCTGAATTCTCTTGGGCCTCTAGTTGGTGGTACCTTACCACCTCTTGCAGAATCCCAATCGATTTGAACTTCTTCTCTTCTTTCTCTTGGAGCTCTTGAACCTCTTGCTCCATTCCAATCCATTGAGTCATCTTCGAAACGACCACCACCAAATCTGGAACCTCTTGGTTGTCTTGCATTCTTTGATGGTTTTGCGACAGAGACATAAACTGGTTTATTATGAATTGGTTTGTCATTTAAAGCTAATGCATCAAGTAATAATTCCTTAGTAATGAAAGTAATGAATGCAAAATTCTTTAAGTTACCGTCTTGATCCTTTGGACAGTAGAAATCTTCAATAACAGTATCAGGATTTGATAAATATAAACCTTTAACAAAGAAATCTTTTAATTCTTGTTCAGTGGTATCAGCTGAGAACGAAGAAATTCTTGCAGTGAAAGGACCATTTTCTGGGATAGTTGGTTCATTAACTGGTATATCAAAACCAATGTCAACAGTAGAATTGGTGTTTTGGATCATTGAAGGATCAAAATCATCTGCCCATGATTCAGTTGGAGCACCGAATGTTTCATCGGCTAAAAAGGATGATAAATCCATCTTAATGTTCTTCTTTGGAGGCATATTGTGCTGGTGTTACTTAGTATATATGGTGATCTTACAGGAAGGGAGAATAAGCAAATAATAATAATAGTTTCAAATTCTCCCAAAAAATTTTCTACCGACTGGAAATTGAACAGTGGAAGGTGAAAAATTTGAAAAATCGAAATAATGCGAAAATGGAAAATAGTAGAATTTACAATTTTGGGAATTTCCCAATGCGGGGGGGCCAGCCCAAATCTGACATTGATTTTCTTCAAAAAAGATCATCATCACAAGCCACTTCAGTGTTGTATTATCTGTTTAATGTAAAAAATAATGTCAATTGCAGAGATACAAGCACCTTTTTGTACCCTGAAGCACCGGATTTTGCTTATTGTATCGTAGTTGCATATTTACTACACTGATGCTTTCCTATTATCATGCTTTTTTGCTAGCTATAGCCACATATGCATGTCATTTGCTGTTTAAGTTATTCATTCAATTTATCTTTGATATTCAATATAGTTACATTAACCCATTAAATCTAAGTGTACATAATATACAGATAAATACCCCTCTTTCTTCAGGTTGTGTAACGGTCAAAATAGATAAGATTAAATTACACTTGTATTTATTATTCCGTTCAAAATCCTATATGAGAATATCAATATTTGGTCTCGGAATAGATTTGCAAAATTTGGATTTAGATAGCGTTCATTCGAATCAAGCAAAAGAAAAAGTGGACTTGAAATGTCAGGAAACGATTGGCAAATTAAAAAATTTCGAATTTGACCCAGCTGAACCAGTATCTATCTTTTGTGATAATAAAAAACTAAATAGATTGGCAAAATTTCTTATTGAAACAATTCCACATTATTCTTTTAAAATTGTTGAGGCAAAACTACTTATTTCAACAGATTTATCAATTAATTGTGAGAGAATCGCCGGTAAAACAGATATTGAAAGATCTATCATCAGAACTTCATTTTTGAGAAAACACAAATCTCCAAATCATGCATGGATTTCATCCCTTACACTTGAGAATGCAAATATATATAGTATTTCTAGAAATCAAATTTTATCACAATTTTTCGGACAATGTGAAACGTCTGTTAAGTTTAAGTTAAACATTAACACGGGTATAATTGATTCCCTCGAGCCGAGGTTCAGGTTAAATTGTATTGATATTTCCATTCTTTATGTGCTGAAATTAATTAAATCGTTAATGCCATCATTTGGATTAAATAAACCCGATTCTTCAACTCAGTCGAGTCCTATAAAACAAAATCTTTATCCCAAAATTTCACAAGGCAAATTATATTTATATGCGTTTGTTTTCAGGTTGATAAAAAATGCTAACTATTCAATTCAATCAATTAATCTAACGGAGATCCCAATTGGAGATCCTTCAAAGATCAACAGTTTTATTAATGATGATTGTTCATCATTTGAGGGAATATTATTTGCATCTACTTCCATAGACTCAATTACATTAGGCTTGAAACCAATTAGTCCAAATCAAGTTGGTTACAGTTTAAAATTCGTTGAAGGTTCATATCCATTGCAATGGATATTTACATTATCAAATTTAAAGGTCTCGTTGGATTATTCAAAGTTATCGACATATCAAAATTATCAAAAATATTTTGATGTTCTTGCGATCCCGAATTTGCTATTTACTATGGAATCCACAATGATGGTTAATCTTCTCAGAGTTGTTTTTAATAAATATGAACCTAGTAAGTTTATTCGTAAGCAAACTATTACAATTATTCAATTAACAGTTGCTAATCCATCAATTGATATAAGTGTTGAACAACTTGTTCTATTAATTAAAACAATAAATGAGACGAGAAAGAGTATATCCAAAAATAAATGTAGTGTTGAATATACACCAAGACCTAAATTCTATGAAGACATTTTTTTAAATACATCACCAAAATTTCATTTTAAAATTTTGCTTGAAAAGCCAATCTTTATCTTAAAATCAGATCCACAATTACTTAAAAACGATAATGTTTATTTACTAGTTTTACAGCCGTCACTGATAAATTTTCAATTAGATGCTATAGCAAATGCCAAAAGTATGATGGAAATGGCTTTTAGGTTTGATATTCCTGAGACTTCGTTTATCTACCAAATGAATAATCTAATTACTTCTTCTGCCACTCTTGCATGTGTTAAAGATATACTTTTCAAAGCAAATTTCCAACTATTTGAATTTGCCAGGGTTAGAATTTCATTGGATTTATCACATTTATCTATCGACTTAACAAATTTACAAGCGTTAAATGGACTTGGAATTATATTTAATATGCTAGGATTTTTTACGCAAAAGCATAGAGCGCCACTGCAGAGTGGACGTGGATCTAGTCAACAAAAGGATACGCTGGCACCTTTACTTTTTAAAGAATTACCAGATTGGTTCCAAAAAATTTCATTTACTTTTAGTGATATAAAAATCAAACTTGGTTCAAAATCTTTGTTTATGAATGCTGATGATTTGTTCAATGAAATTAATAATTTAAACCCACTTTTAAATGAAAATACAATCACACCATCATCCATAACTTACAAAATGCACGGAGCTGAAGTTAGTATTAAAGCTAAAACGTTGGAAACTGATACTGATTCAGATTCTCTAAGAACTTCTGAATCAAAACCTGTTGATGAGTATTTCTGGTTAGTACAAAGTAATCTTGGGCTCTCTCAAATTACCTCAAATATTCAATATCCAGGATCAGATTTCATTACTAAAAAAAAGATTTTTGTTATACCCCAAATCATTTCAAATTTTTATTGCTTAAAAAGCAAACTATTTGAGTTTTCAAACGGTGTCGATTCGATTGTTATAAATCATGACATTAGTTCACACTTTACATTATTTTCATCCTTTTATTTGTTAAAAAATGTGTTTTCTTATCCTAAGGCTCAATTTGACTCATTAAAAAACAAAAATATACAGAAAATTGATGAGGATGAAAACTCATTGAATAAATCAAAGTTAAAAGTTGTTGATAAGGTTGAAAGAACCGAAAAATTAAATAAATTTGAATTATTTAAACTTACATGGTATATCAAAGAAATTCAATTTAAATTTTTAATGCCAGAGAATTTTAACTTTAGGATAGATATATTTGGTCTGAAGGGTGTTGCAAGCAATAATGATATTGTTCTACAAAATAGATTATTTAGGTTAGCTATAATAAAAGACCCACGTTATAATTTTTTTAGTAGACTATTAACTTTCGATAATATGGAGGTTATTTGTCAGTTACCTAGTAAACCTCATCAATTACCAAAAATCTCAATTCATGATAGTAATATTAAAATATCAATTCCTTCAAATTTTGTTGTTCACTCATTATTTGATGCAATTCTTTTAACCATGAAATTAACAAAAAAATTTATTCATTCTATCAAGGAAGGTCCAACATTAGCATTAGATAAAATTACAGCCTCTGGTATTGTCAACTTACCAAAACTGAATATCAAGACAGAGTCGCTGTCATTTGTTTTAGAAGATGATCCATTCGAAACTGAATTGGGTATGATTTATCAATTGGGTTTGTTAGAGCAAAAATTGAGACTGGAAAAACTGAAGTATTTTCAAGATACAATTAATAAAATTAAAGAAGAAGCTACAGAGTTGGTTGACAATGAAGCCGCTTTGAAGGATTTCAATAGAAGTTTAGATGAAATTTATTTATTAAGCCCAAATATAACATTGGAAAACAATGGTGATCCAAGGTTACAAATCTTAATTGATGAATGTTCACGTAATCTTCATAAGCTTAGAGTTAACATTTCAAAATCTTGGATGAAAATAGTAACTGAATTTAAAATAAAGAGGAGGAATGTTGTTGCAATGAATATTAATTACTTGACAGGTACTTTAATTTCATCACTACCTGTCTCATCGACCTTTAATTCAAAAATGGTTGATTTCAATGATATGCCCCCATTAATGGGATTACATTTTAATGATTTTATCCTGTCTATTAGACCACAACTTTTCGAGAACGATTCAAATGATGTTCATGAATTTCTTTATCGAGTTGGTAAAGGCGTTCCACGAGACACTACTTGGGACAAAATTATACCGATGAGAATGGTTATTAAAGCAGCTGAAGTTCGTATTCATTTGAGAGATTTCCCATTACCTATGGTTTATATTCCGAATTCTAAATCTAACGAAAGATGGTCAAACAGTTTTGTTTTAAAGGCAAACTTGGTAATTGCTGAACCAATGCCAGTGTCTGATAAAGAATATTGGTATATATATATTCCGATGTTTGATAATATTCATGAAGGTGGTAGTTTAAATAAATATTATTCATGGAAGGCTCCAAAAACCATATGTTCAGTTAAAACATACTATGAAGTCGATTGTGATATTAAGTCTGATAATTCAACAGTGGTTACTTGGTCAACATCATATCAAGCGGTTTTAAGACAATTAAATTTGAATTTTGATACATTTAGTAAAGTTACAAAAGACCCAAGTCCAAAATTAGGGGTTTGGGATAAACTAAGAAATATTTTACATGGTTATGCCAAATTTAATTGGGCTAACAACGGTTCAGAAGTTAGGTTTAATATTTTGAATTCATCTGATCCATATAAATTATTAACTTTTAGTGCTGGTTTCACATTAGTTTTTGAAAATGAAGTAAAGTGGTTGATCAATGATCCTGACAGAGAACATGAAAGAGACTATTTCATCTTTAGATCAAAAAATATTGTTTTTGGTATTCCAAACTTTTTATCTGAGCCACTACCATGTTGGTGTTCAAGACAACTATTATTTTTGCCGTCCAATCGTGATCAAGTTTTATTAACTTCAATGTACGGATATTATTTAAATATTGAGACTTACTATGATGATAGTCCAAAGATGAGAAACTTATTGAACATTACAAGAAATTATAAGCTCAAGACTGATAATATTTCTTTAAAAGGTGATCTTGAGCTTAAGTTATCAATGGTTTTTGAAAGGAAATTAAAAAATGGTAAAAGAACTAGTGAATTCAAATCACATTTTCAGAATGTCTTGACAAACCCTAATTATGTTGAAGATAAAGAGAATTTTGATTCATATGAAGGCTTTAGATCTGATATTATTCATATGTCCTTTGGTCTTACCGCAAAAAATTCCACATACAATATTTTGAGAATATCGACCAGAACGCTGGGGCAGTTTATGACATGGTTTAAGCGTTTTAGTGGTGATCCAGCATTACCTATTAGAACAGGTACTCTTTGGGGGTCACGAAATAAATCGGTTAAGTTGGGATCGCATTTAATGACATTCAAATTTAAGTTTGATGTTGAACAATTATATATTTATCGTGGTTATAGATTTGATTTAGCAAATCTACAAAATCAAAGCTCAATTGGATTCAAAGCCAAAATTAAAAGTTTCAAGTGTGATTTACACGAAAGAAAAGAAAGGAAGGTCAAACATAATGAATTTTTTAATAAAGATTTGAATATTATGAAAATGACATTTTATATTGGTAAAGTGGAACTGACTGATATTGATCTTAGAATGATTGGTTTATCATTTGATAAAGCGAAAGATTCTGGTGCACCAAAGCATACCTTTGAAATTTATGATAATGATGATGATTGGATTGATATTTTGGATTTTGAAGAAGTGGATTTACCATCATTGAAAAATGCTGATATTCGTGGACAAGTTCTTCCATTATTATATGCATCTAATTTCAAATATTGGATGAATAAAAAACTAACAAAGAATACCTTTGGTGATGAGGATTCTCATGATTGTCTTATTGATTTGCAAAATTACCCGGATACTTCATATAATCATTTGTTTGAAGTTGAATCCCTCAAATTCAAATGGTATTGTGATGTTCGAAACTTTTTATTTGCATGTTTAGCTGAAGCTGAATTTAGATCATCATATTTCTATAGTGCATCTTATAAAACAAGAAGAGCAATTTCCAAAAGAATTGGAGAAATTGATGAGGACTCAAAAACTAAACCATCTGATACTAGACCAGAGATTGTAGAATTTAGTATTAATGGCAAGAAGGATTTTGATAAAATTATGAGAAGTGTTAAAGAATATGTCAATGATATTGTTTCAGTTGATGATATGTTAATTAAATTTGATGATGTTCAAATTCAAATTATGATTGATCCAGAAGATGATTATCTAATGTTATGTAGGATCCAGCATAATGAAGTTGAAATTGTTTCTTTAATGGATAATGACTGGTATAATTTTGTTGAATCTGCAAATCTAGCGAAAAGGTATGGTACAATTTTTGAGAATGCAGATGTATTAATCATATCAAGAAAGGAATATAATGCTTTAAACAAAATTAATGCTCATTATGGTAGTACTGAACCATGGCCACCATTTTTAGATGGCGATGAGCCTACGGAGTTTATTAATGATAAAACATTATTGTCTGATGTTTTAATATTTTTCTTTTTTGAAAGTTCGTCTAATAGTTATGCTGGTAGTAAGAGAAGAAATAAACTATATCTTAACATCCCCAAGTTTGAAACAAAACTTGATTCAGAATCATATTTAACATCATTAGCAATTATTCAAAGAGTTATTGTTTATGAACCATCTCAACAGAAAAAATTTGCAGAAATGGTTCAGACTGTTTCATTATCAACCGGATCACAAGATCAAAGATTACTATCGACACAATTAGAAAAATGTAGTTTTCAGATTCATGAATTAATAGCTCTTCATGAGGCTTTAACAACATTAAGATATATTGATGAAGATGAACAAGAAATTGATAAAGTTATTCGTCTTAAATTATCAAAATTGTTTGCCAACTCGTTAATTCTATCTAAAACTTTATTACTGGCAATTGATCCAAGGGATGCTCATGAAAAGGATGATGCATGTTTTATTGAATGGATTATAATGGCATCAAATGTTAATGTTGATTTCGTTGAAAATGGCGATTCGTTTTTAAGTTTCAATTTAAGGAACAGTAAATTCACAAGGATGGAAATGTTGGATAAATCGACATTGAATGAATTAACAATCGAAGAATTTGAGATTTTAAATAAAGACTATAATATTTTATTTCCTGATTTACTCAAAGCATATAATGTTAATGAAAATAAATTATGTCAAAAATTTGAAACATTAAACAAGAATGAAATGTTAAAAATTGTCTGGGATCTTAGTGAAAAAATTGGAGGTATGCGTAATATTTCAGACATTCAAATCTTCTGTCACCCAATGCAATTGAAATTAGAAGAAAAAACTGGTATTAAATTAATGCATTTCTTATTTCCAAATGAAAGTAGATATCAGAAGGGTCATAATAAGTCAGATAATATAGATAGTGATTCAGATGTTGAATATTTGAATGAGTCTGATGATGATGAATATACTAAGAAGGATGATGATATTTATGGTGACAGTGATGAAAGTACTGATGGTAGGGCAGAAGATTTCGAACCAAATGCTAATCTTAATGGTACAACTAACAAGTTACTAACACCGTTAATCGAAATTTCTAAATCAGATAATGAAAATGGAAGTGATCATGAAACTAGCTATTTAGATTATTCAAATACGAGTGATGAAACAGAAAATTTTAATGGAAGTGGTTTATTAAAAAAGGATGAACAATCTGTTATTTCTGGTACCTCAAATGTGCCAAAGGCTCAAAAAAGTATTAGATCATCATATTCAAAGAAACTAAATAAAATAATTATTCATCGTCCGATGATTAATGCAGTCTCGGCTGTTGATACTCTAGTTCAAATGGGAATTACTGCAAATATTGAAATTGAACGTCAATCAGCTGGAATGAATGAAATGACAGAAAGAGCAAGCAAATACTTTAGTATCAAAAATTTAGAAATGAATGACACAATGTTAGTAGTTACTTTATATGGTACCGGATTAGTAAGATTGCTTAACGTTATTGATTTGAAGCTAATGGTCCCCAAATTTACAGTTAGAAAGAAAATTTGGACTTCTCTGGAATTAATTAATGCTATTAAAAAACATATTATTAAAGCATTATTAAAGCAAACTGGTAGATTGGTGAAGAATAAAATATTTGTCCATAAATATAGAAAAAGGCATAATAAAAAAATTGTTAAAAATTGATGCTTTATTTTAGTTTTTGGTATTATTATTTAGTAAAGAGTTATATATATGTATAAGGGAAAAATATTAGGTTAAAAATGATTAGTTAATTAAATTTAACTTGAACATGCCTTTTCTTGGCATCTGGTTGTTGTTCAGGAGAACTGCCAACATTATTTATACCCGCTTTACGTTTCTTCTCCTTTTTCAGATCAGAAGAATTCATATTTGATAGTGCTAGCTTACTTGAATCAAAGCCAGGTATACCACTTGGACCAGTTTTCTCAAATTTAATAACATTTTTTAAATATTCAATGGGAAAGGGTTCAATTTTAGGTTTTATAAAATCGGGATTATCAGGCATTAAAACAATATTAGAAAAGTTTTTATTTTGATCGGTGGGAACAACATGCTTACCAGGTAAATCAGTGATATGAGACTTATAAGATTTTCTTAATTTGACACCTTTAGAACCATCGGGGTTATGTCGTGATAAAGATTGTGCGAGATCTTGAAGACCATACATTCGTATCACATCATCACTCAAACCAGGTTTGATGGTGGGTACATTTGATGTATTGTTAAAGAAATAATACTGATCAGTGGGTGGGCTCTTTGAGTTTTGATTTTGGGTCATTGCTTTTGTCTATGAACTGTGTACAATATAATTGGTCATCCATCAAGATATCAGGATAACCTTCTTTTTCGATACAACAGTAATATGCATGTTGAGAATCGGGACAAAAGTCAAGAAGTCACGTGCACCCTCAGGGTTTGTAATGCATCACGTGCGTGGTGTTTGGGTACTGTTTTTCCTTTAATGTGTGGTGTGCGGGTGTCTAGAGAAGTCTTTCAAAATTTGCAAAAGGTGCGAAACGCAGTCACTTGTCGAACCGTTTCCATTCTGAGTCCCAGGCTCTGTGACCGTCGCTGCCAGGATTGCGAGAGAGAATGTAGATTTTTCATACTACTAATTTGTGTGTGTACCAACAAGGTCAAGAGGTTTTCAGGAAACAACCAGTAGACATCAAAAGTAAGTGCTATCCAGTGACATATAACATGAAGAGAACGAATATTACGATACACTGTGAAAGATATTGACTAGGAATTAAGTACAAATTGAATATATTTGATTTAAAAAAATTTAGCAACATTGGTGTTCAACATTTTATTTCATTTGACAGAGAATTTTTCATTACATTCATGGTGTTTATAATTACTTTGACCATTATCAAAGCTACTAATTCGTTAATTATAATAGAATATTTTTAAACCAACAAAAGAAGTATACATATAATATAAATATTTAAAATATTATTAAATGAGTGATTATTAAAGAGAACTATCCCAAAATATAATAATACACTTAGGTTTTACAAATGATGAATATTACTCACAATTCTAATATGATTTATACTAAAATGAGTCAAGAAAACCTTTACGTCGAATTTTCAAAATATAAATATTCACAATTTTTCGTTTTCTAATACATCTATATTTCCCTCATATCTCTAACATAATACTAACATTTATTTTCTTATTATTATTATTACTTGAATAAATACAGATGGCTCCACAATTGTCCCCAAAGATTGTCAAGAAGCACACTAAGAAGTTCAAGAGACATCATTCTGACAGATACCACAGAGTTGGTGAAAGTTGGAGACTTCAAAAGGGTATTGACTCTTGTGTCAGAAGAAGATTCAGAGGTACCATTTCAGCACCAAAGATTGGTTACGGTTCCAACAAGAAGACCAAGTTCTTAAGACCAGATGGTAAGAAGGCTTTTGTTGTCTCTAACTTAAAGGACTTAGAAGTTTTATTATTACACACTGAAACTTACGCTGCTGAAATTGCTCACAATGTTTCTGCAAAGAACAGAGTTGAAATCCTTTCAAGAGCTAAGGCTATTGGTGTCAAAGTCACCAATCCAAAGGGTAGAGTTTCTCTCCAAGCTTAAATGTAATAATCATTTAGTATATAGTTGATTTTAATTTTAACCTATTTTCTATTGATATATAATAGCTTTAGTTGGGCTACTCTACTTAATAAAATAAATAAATAAAGTGTTTTACTATTTTGAACTGTATATGTAAATTAATGCAAGAAAAATTCTCAAAATTGTAACCACGCCTCTAAAATTCAATATTAACGTGTACACAAAACATGTTCAAAACTGCTTTATGGCTGCTTGTTTTTAGAACTTTTAACAAATCAATTGCTATTTACTTTTAGTATCGCACATTATGAGTTACAGTAACAAGTTTGTGGTTGGTGATGATGATCATGATGATTCCATAGATTTATTACAAGGTGATATCCCATATAATGGTAATAGTCAATCACAAACCACTTCAAATAAAAGAGTGAATGATGCGGCTTCTGCGCTTGATCCTTTCTCTGATAGAAATCTGTTGCGTGATGATGATTATGACGATGTGTTTGCTTTAAATACAAACGCCAAAAATAGTAATTATAAATCACTTAATTTAGAAAATCCATTCGATAATTCAACCCAAATTAATAGTTCAAATAATCAAGATGGTATTGCGCTACATATGATGGATAACGATAATATGAGCGATCTGTTTTCTGAACCAGATGAAATAATAGTAAATGACGGAAATGCAGCAGGTTTTGATTCATTTAATCCTAGTTTAAATGATTTAACAATCCCTAAAAATAATTCAGGTTTGAGAAATATGTATAATCAATTAAAGGGAACATTTGGTTTAACAAATTATAATAATGTTAACCTTCAATCAAGAGAAGGGCATGTCAATGAAGACCCATATGATGATCTGCTACATGATCATGCACCAGAACCTGATATTACGCCAACACAAGATTTAAATATGTTTGATATCAGAAGATGTTGGGGTAAACGAAAAGCAGAAGATGATTCTGGTCCAAGAATAATTTATTTGAATGATCCACATCAAAATGCAAAATCTGGGTTTGTGACGAACCATATCAGTACAACAAAATATAATGCATTTACTTTTCTACCAAAATTTTTGTTTGAACAATTTTCAAAATATGCTAATTTATTTTTCTTATTTACATCATGCATTCAACAGGTTCCAAGTGTTACACCGACAAATAGATACACAACAATTGCTACTTTATTAATTGTTTTATTGGTTTCTGCGGTCAAAGAAATGTCTGAAGATATAAAAAGAAATTCTTCCGATAATGAGTTAAATAGATCAAAAGTTTTAATTTTAGATTCAAATACAGGTGAGTATAATGAGAAAAGATGGATAAATGTTAAAGTTGGTGATATTGTTAAAATTAGAAATGGGGAAGCATTGCCTGCAGATTTAATTTTGCTAAATTCTTCTGAACCAGATGGATTATGTTATATTGAAACTGCAAATTTAGACGGTGAAACGAATTTAAAAATTAAGCAACCAAGAAAGGAAACTGTTCATTTGATGAATCCAAAAGCTTTAAGTAAACTTAATGGTAAAATTTCAAGTGAAAAACCAAATAGTAGTTTATATACTTATGAAGGTACAATGGAGATAAATAATAATGAGTTCGCTTTAAGCCCCGATCAACTAATTCTTAGAGGTGCAAGTTTAAGAAATACAAACTGGATTCAAGGTATTGTTATTTTTACGGGTCACCAAACCAAATTGATGAGGAATGCAACTGCAACTCCAATCAAGAAAACTGATGTCGAAAGAATTATTAATTTACAGATTGTTGCACTATTCGGAATTTTATTATTTCTAGCAATTGTTTCATCATTGGGTAACGTTATCACATTGGAAGTAAATAAAAAATATCTCGGTTATCTATATATGGAAGGTACAAGTAGGGTCGGTTTATTCTTTTTGGATATTTTAACATACTGGATTCTTTATTCAAATTTAGTTCCAATTTCACTTTTTGTTACTGTTGAAATTATTAAATATTACCAAGCATTTTTAATTCAGTCAGATCTTGACATGTATCAAGAAGAAACAGATACTCCAACAATTGTCAGAACCTCCTCCTTAGTTGAAGAATTAGGCCAAATAAAATATGTTTTCAGTGATAAAACTGGTACTTTAACTAGAAATATTATGGAATATAAGACTTGTTCAATTGCAGGACGTTGCTATATTGGTACAATCCCTGAAGATAAAGATGCAACTATTCAAGATGGTGTTGAAATGGGTTATTATAACTTCGATCAATTACAGAAAGATTTAAAGGAAAGTCAAAACACAAATGTTATTAATGAATTTTTAACTTTATTAGCAGTGTGTCACACTGTCATTCCTGAAATTCAAGAAGATGGTACAATTACTTATCAAGCCGCCTCCCCTGATGAAGGTGCATTGGTTGAGGGTGCTGCATTGTTAGGTTATAAATTCCACACAAGAAAACCATCATCAATTACCATTTCGGCAAATGGTGAAAATTTGACTTATGAATTACTTAATATTTGTGAATTTAACTCAACTAGGAAAAGAATGAGTACATTATTTAGATGTCCTGACGGTAAAATAAGACTTTACGTTAAAGGTGCAGATACTGTTATTTTTGAACGTTTATCAGATGATAATGAATTTGTAGACGCTACTACAAAACATTTGGAAGATTTTGCCGTTGAAGGATTAAGAACTTTGTGTGTTGCCACTAGGGTTATCTCTGAGAAAGAATATGATGAATGGTCTAAAATCTACAATAAAGCATCAATTAGTTTAGATAATAGAACCGAAGAACTAGATAAGGCAGCTGAATTAATTGAAAAAGATTTGTTTTTACTTGGGGCCACTGCCATTGAAGATAAGTTACAAGATGGTGTTCCTGAGACAATTTCTATTTTACAAGATGCTGGTATTAATGTGTGGGTTTTGACTGGTGATAGACAAGAAACGGCAATCAATGTTGGTATGAGTTGTAAATTATTGAGTGAAGAAATGAATTTACTTATAATTAATGAAGAAACGAAGGATGAAACATGTCAAAATATGATTGAAAAGTTAGCTGTTTTAGATGGTGATGAAATTTCAGAAGAAGATAAAAATAGCTTGGCCTTGGTTATTGATGGTAAATCATTAGGTTACGCCCTTGAATCTGATTTAGAAGACATGTTTTTACAAATTGGTACAATGTGTAAAGCGGTCATTTGTTGTAGAGTTTCGCCATTACAAAAGGCATTAGTGGTTAAATTGGTCAAAAGAAAGAAGAAAGCTTTGTTACTAGCAATTGGTGATGGTGCAAATGATGTTTCAATGATTCAAGCAGCACATGTTGGTGTTGGTATCAGTGGTATGGAAGGTGCACAAGCGTCAAGAAGTGCAGATTTTGCCATAGGACAATTTAAATATTTAAGAAAATTATTACTTGTTCATGGTTCATGGTCATATCAAAGACTTTCACTTGCAATTTTATATTCCTTTTACAAGAATATTACATTATATATGTGTCAATTTTGGTTTGTTTTTAGTAATGGTTTTAGTGGTCAATCAATCATCGAATCTTGGTCTTTGACTTTATATAATGTTTTATTTGTTGCTTTACCACCATTTGTTATTGGTATTTTTGATCAATATATTAGTGTTAATATGTTAAATCAATATCCACAACTTTACAAAATTGGTCAAGAAGGTCACTTTTTCAATGTTGAGATTTTTTGGTCATGGGCAGTTAATGGTTTTTATCACTCAGCTATCATTTATATCTCAGTTATCAATATCTACAAATATGGTAATCAATTTTTAGACGGTGAGATGGCGGGCATTTGGGTTGTCGGTGTTACACTTTACACGGTTTGTTTGCTAACTTCATTAGGAAAGGCAGCATTAGTTTCCTCACAATGGACTAAATTCACATTAGTGGCAATCCCAGGTTCATTTGCATTATGGTTAATTGCATTTCCTTTATATGCAGTGATTGCACCAAAAGTCAACGTTTCAAAAGAATATACAGGTATTGTTCCATTTGTTTATGGATCAGCAGTGTTCTGGTTAACAATTATTGTTGTTCCAACACTTTGCTTAATGAGAGATTTCCTTTATAAATTTTACAAAAGACAGTGGAACCCAGAATTTCATCATATTGTTCAAACAATGCAAAAGAATCAAATACAAACCCATAGACCAAAATTTTCCTCATTCCAGAAGACAATTAGAAAAGTTAGACAAGTTCATCGTATGAGGAAACAAAGAGGTTTTGCATTCTCACAAGTCGAAGGTCAAGAAAGTATTGTTAGAAAATATGATACTACCAAGAGAAGAGGTATTTATGGTGAATTAGAATAAATATAGATGTACCATAATCATTGTAATTATATAAACTAAACAAAAAATATTGATTTCCTAAATAGTTGGTAATTATGATATACGTTGCGATAATTCCTTTATAGATCTGTTGATGTCAGCCAATCGGTCAACGTCACTAACTAGTTTGTCAATACTATTGGAATTTTTTTCACTTGACAAGCTTTTATATTGAAAAGGTGGAAGCTCCAAATCGTAAGATTGAAATATACTGTTCATATTCACGATTTTTAGATTTACGTCATCTTGACGCTTCATTATTAAACTTAGACTTAGCTTTTTAGATAAAAATTCAAATTTGCTTTGTAATAATTGATGTGTCAAAAAAATTAGTGACTCTTTGTTATAAAGTCTTGCCAAATGTTCCTTTTTTTTAGACTGTAACATTAAGATGTATAAATGGAAATTACAGACGAATGTTTCAAAATCAGATGCTTGATAGCTTTGAAATACACTTAACAACTTTGATGACATTTTTGATTTATATTTTATAATAACTAAATTTGGATTTGAACTTTTGACATTTAAGATTAATGAAAGAAATACTAATTCAGCTAGCATATTTTGAAATTCTTTTATTTTGATTAAATTGAAATCTGATAACATTGCAACTGTAAGAATATTATATGCTCGTTCATAGTGATTTGATAATATTAATGAATAAGAAAGTTTATGAAAATATGAGAATATTTCTGTTTTTATCAGCTCATTATCTATTATCAGATCAAACTCATCAATATTGAATAATTCAACTAGTTGGGATATGTGACCGTACATTTTTGATTTGTATAATTCCTTAATTGTAAATACTTGGAAATATGATATTTTATTTTCAAAATCACAAATAGTTTTGAATCTTATAAACGATTCGAACAACATATTGGTAATCAACTCATTATCAGAAATGAAATATTTTTGTAACAGTATATTGAACAGTTGAAGTAATGAAGCACGTCCAAAAATGTCTGCAAAATTAAGATTCAACAATAAAGCTAAACATAACTTATTCAAATATCCTTTAACTTCTGCAGATACTAAATTGACATCAACGCACAAAGAATATCCATTTAAAATATACAAAATCAAAATTGATTTGCCTTCGTTTGACAAAGTAGAAGGTAATAATTGACCAAATAAACCCTTAACATAATTGATGTCTGAAATCAGTTTTTCGTATTCCACAGAATTAAATAATTCATCAATATATGTCTTTAATTCATCATCTGAGGCTTGAATATTTAATTGCAATGACGATTCTTGTATATCCCTATTGATTTCACTATCTCGTCTTTTGGAATTCATATATTGTTTATTTTCCATATTGTTTTCACTAGCAGAAGCGTTAAATTCTTCAAAAATCTCCTCAGTGCCTTCAACTAGTTTATTACTATATTCCATTATGATTAAGAAATGAAAATATGATTGCCAATGGGATCACCTATTATAACCGGGATCATCAAATACATGATAGGTGTGTTCACTCAAAGTTAGATTTCGTTTTTCCATAATTTTTGCGGATTTCGGCTCAGCTCACACAGGTTTGCTTTTTGAATACTTATAACACAATACAAAAATAAAAATATTTTACTATAATGCGTAACCACAAATAAATATGTTTATAAAGTCGTTTAAATTATATATGTGTTGACAATTATTATTATAAATAATTAAATAAAGGTTTAGGTGAATTACAATTCATCCTTGACAATATGAGGAACAACTTCACCAACTTTTTGTTGAGCAACAAGTGGTTCTTGTTTGCCTTGTAAGTTTTCATATGCTTCATGTTGTGGTTTAAATGCATTATCAAAATCGTATCCTCCTTGTCTCTGTTCTTGATTGGATGGTGCATTGTTAGTTGCAAATTCAGATGGGAAATTCTTACAATCATAATCCCAACCTGATAACCATTGAGTCTTTTGACATTTTTCAAGGGTCCAATCTGAACCATTGGAAAGTGGTAATCTTTGATAATAACAGAATAATGAAGATGCAAATATTAAACCAAAAATGGAATATACAATAAACTTTTTATTCTTTAAAGTTGCATAGGTAAATTGGAAAACATGACCTAATGCTAAAATTGCAAAATAAAGTGCTGGGAAATAATGATGAATAAATAATTGTCTATCCATTAAGAAGAATGGGAATAAATGTAAGAACCAACCTAAAAGGAAACTGAAAACATTATAACTGAGGGTAAATTCGTTTTCATCAATGCTGATAGAAAAACCTAATTGGAATTTGAAGAAAATAACAACAATGTATAATGCATAAGCAACAAATAAGAATGATGCAGGCCACCAAATAATTGGGTTACCTAATAAGTAAATTTGATGTGGTGCAAGGGCCCAATATGAAATACCTCTATTTAAAAGTAACCAATCGAATGGTCTTGATTCGTAAACGTGTTTAGCAGTTAAACCATTGTTAATATGCCACATTCTCTTGTGTAACTCAACAAATTTTTGGAAGAATGACATTGGTCTATAACCAATTTGTTCTGCATCAGGTGGTAAGTAAATATTAACATTATCCTCAATATACCAATAACTTAAAGGTCTAATACCTTGTGTTGCACATGTAACTTCTTGTTGTTCAAAACCCCACTTTGGAAGTTTAGTTTCATGAGACCATAAATAACAACCCGTCATTGCATGTCTTAATCTAAAAACGGTGTCAATTGCTCTAAGTCTTTCTTGTGCAACACCAGTAGCGGATAGATCTTTAACGATTTCAACAATAAAGTCATCATTTGGATCACCTTCAAAACCTTCGTAACCATAACAAGAAGCTTCATTTTGCCATTCAATTTCAGAAACTGATGGTCTAACATCGTGAGAGTGTAATCTTCTATTTGTAATAATATGATTTAATCTAATCTTAGTACCGTCAGTAATTGGAATAAATTCGAATGGTTCAGAGGTTTCATTATATAATTCAACACTCCATCTATTATTTTCATCCAAATGTGGATAAAGAGTGATTTGTTGTTGACCGGAACCACCTTCATATAAATGATCGTGGGAATGCAAGTAACCACCGTGGGTATTAAGATGTCTTAGAGTAATGATAGAACTAACACCAACATCGGCAGTTGTAATCTTTGGAACTGTTGTATCATCAAAATCAACTCTGAAAGCAGAACTCATGAAACCTGCACCATCACCTTCGTGAGTTAGAACTTGAAGATGAATGTAGAAACTAAAAATATAAATAACAGCTGGAATAGTAATTAAGAAAATACCTCTAAATGCAGTTTGTTTTAAAACGGCTGGAATTGGGACGGATAAATCACCAACAACAAACCATAAACGAAGTAAATTAACTAAACCTAACCATGCAAATGTGAACAGACCAACCCATTTGGATGAAAGTGCAAAACCTAAGAACATACCACAAATTGATAAATATTTGAACCAATCAAATGAGAATGGTCTACAAATTTCAGTTCTGGTATAAAAGTAAGCTGTACCTGCAATAAAGAAAAGAAGTGGGGAGTCTAATAAAATATATCTAGAGATTGTAACTAAACCATTTTCAATGACTAAGAGTGCTGCTGTAAATAATGAAACAATTGCATTACAACCAGTTGCCCTTAAAGTGAAGTAAGCGAAAATAACAGTACCAACACCCATGAAAGCACTTAATTGTCTCATTAAAACGTATGGAACATTTGGTGGAAAAACGTCACCAATTGCTGTGAAAGAGAAATCACCTTTGAAACCTCCTAATGCACCAACAAATGCAAATAAAAGTTTAGCTAAAGGTGGGTGGACATCCATAAAAAATGCACCTTTGATGTATTTTTTAGCAAAACCACCAAAATGAACTTCATCAAAGACAACACTATTTGGGGTTTCCAGATTAGCAATTCTAACAACTAATGCAAAAATAACTAAACCAACCAGTAATAGTCTTTCTTTAGTTGTGTTAACTATTCTGTTATTCACAATTTCATCTGAAATGTCTGATTTTGGATATTGTCTTAAATCACCAGATTCTAGAATTAATTCGGTTGTTTTTTCTTCAGGAACCTGAACTGATTGAAGCTTTGAAGCCTTGGCTGCTTTTTTCGGTGCCATTATTGAGACTCTAACAACTGCAGGATATCAAAACGAAAGAGATTAAAAAAAAACAAAAGACAAATAAACAATAGGTTTGAGCCGAAGAACAAAAGTAATGAATGTAACCCCCAAAATTATAGAAAACATCTTTGGAGAACGCGATCCACCCCAAAAAAAATTATAGACACGTATTCGATTTTTTCCCTGTCAAATTTTCAATTTTCACAGTCTGGCGACGCGATCACGTGACTACATGAATTCGACAGTTTTTCTTATCATTTTTTACTGGATATTACATACTAAATATTATATAACATTATTACACATTTTCTATTTTCTGTGCTTCTTTAACACATCAACCTTCTTTTTTCCTCCAGTACGTCTCTTTCCTTGTGCACGTCTTTTATTGTTTTTGGCAAATGGAACAAATCCCATTTTTGCAACATCTTGTCTTGCACCAGCAGGTAATAAATAATCTGGAACTCTCTTTAAATTAACATCACTTCTCACCTTGGATAATGCTTTATCATGTCTTAAAGTTGCTAAATCTTGTGGATTTTCTTCAAAGTGTCTCTTCAACTTATCACTTGTCATCAATTCCATCTTAATTTCCTTTAATCTAGCTTCACGCACAGCAGTTTGAGTAATTGATCTAAATGAATCATCCATTCTATATCTAAAATTATCCAATTGCTTTTCATCAAATTGATATGGTTCAATAATATATCCTAACTTCTTTTGTGTTCTTTCAATTTTAGATAAAACTTTTTCATCCTTTTTAGCACTTGGTAAAGATGAAGCCTTATGCGTACCCCAACCTTTCTTTAAAACAACAAATGATAATGCCATACCGTTTTTACCTCCTCTAGCAGTTCTACCAACTCTATGGATATATGCCTTTGAAGAAGATGGTAAATCGAAATTTAAAACACAAGCGACATTTTTGAAATCAACACCTCTTGTAACACCATATTCAGATCTTGAATTTTTACCTTTTCCTTGTTTTTTATTTGTTTCCTTTGCTGCAATATCACCTCCAAGATCATCTTCGTTATCGTCTTCATTATTTTCATCATATTCATTTGATTCGTCAGTGGCAATCAAAAGATTGTAAACATTCTTATTGAATTCTTCAAGTATATGTAATCTTGAATTAATCGGTAATTCAGAATTAAGTATGCATGATCTAATACCAAAATTTTGTAAAAATAATTTTAATTTATAACCTCTATCTAGATTGTTAACGAAAACCAATATTTTACCCTTGATTAAATTCAATTTTAAAATAACATAAATTAATAAAAATTTATCATATTCATTGGTTTTAATGTAATATTGTAATAGTCTCTTATTTTGATTATCAAGATCTTGTAATTTTAAAATTGCAGGCTTATTACAGAATTTTTGCTTTAATCCATTTATATCTTCATTTAATGTTGCACTCATCATGAAAACTTGCATAGATTGTTTTAAATTTAAATAATTACTCAATTTTTCCAAATCTTCATCATAACCATAACTTAATATTAAATCAACTTCATCAATAACTAAGTATTTTAATTCCATTAAATTAATGTTTGAATTTTCTTCTAAAACTGTTAATAATCTAGATGGAGTTGAAACTAAAATTTCTGGTTTTTCATTTAAAACAGATGCTAATAATTGATCATTTACAATTTCATTTAAATTCACAGTTTTAACAACTTTACCACAATACATTGTAAGATCTTTTAAAAATGTTGCAACTTGTTTAGAAAGTTCTTTAGTTGGAACTAAAATAACACTTTGAATGTCATTACTTGCAGAATTAGCTCTAGTTTCTTCATCAACAAGAATACTTTGAATGATAGGAATACAATATGCTGCGGTTTTACCTGAACCTGTAGACGCTTTTGCAATGATGTCTTTTCTTTCTTGTAATGAAAGTTTAATTGATTGTGATTGAATTAAAGTTGGATGTTCAAAACCTAATTTATTAATAGCTTGAATTAATCTTGGATCAAGATTGAAATTCTCAAATGTGACAGTATCGTCAACATAATCCTTGGAAACTGCAATCTTACCTTCGGACATATCAAATACTGGATGTATAATTGGTTAAAAAAATATAAGAATTATTTTCAAAATGTCTTATATTATATTATAGGTGAAAAAAAAATTCTAAAAAATTTCAAACATGAAAAAAAAAAAGTATTTTCTATTTTCTCATTTTCAAGATTTTTTTTTCCTCACCCAAATAAACTTTAACATTAAAGATTAAAGATCTAAATGTAATGATTAGTAGATTATGAATTAACTTATCTAAGTGATATATATATGTATATACGTATATAAAAGGGAAATAAATTCTAAATAAAAGAAAACAAAATAGTCTAATCTTTATCAGCATCTTCCTTTAAGGTAACAATCCTGTTTAAGATTAACTTATCATCAGTTGAATCAGTATCAAGACAGAAATAACCAACTCTTAAAGCTTGGAATCTAACAGTTTCAACACCTTCTTCTTCCTTTATATTGAATTTTTCATCAGTGAATGGCATATTTAATGGAGATTTGGATTTAATATCTAAAATTGCAGGTTCAATAAGCGCACCCTTAACAACAGATTCGGAATCTTTATTGATATCCGCAAGGAAACCATCAGGATGTGAAGAAGGATTTTCAGAATTGAATAATTGGTTATAAACACGAACTTCATCAATTCTAACAGGTGAGTTGTATTTCTTTGACTCGGGAATCCATTGAATATAAGCCTTTGGCTTTTTGTGAAGTTCTGGTTTATTTAAATATTCTGCATGGATTAAAATTGGCTTGTTATTTGAATCATAATCAACAGATTTGACTTGAATGTTAAATGGAACCTTCATTAAACCAACTGGTTGATTTGGTGCTAATCTAAAATAACCCTTGGAAGTTTCATCTCTATAATCTGATGAATCAATATATAAAGTTTTAGTTAATGGAATAGTTCTTGAACCAAATGCTTCATTACCTGGTTTGTAAGGCATTTCGACTAATTCTTCAAAATCATCATCAACATTTTCTAAAACAACTTTAATTGGATTTTCAATCATCATTAATCTTGGAGTTGTGACATCTAAATATTGTCTAACAGCACTTTCAAATCTTGTAACTTGAATGTTTGTAGTTGAAGTAGTAACACCTAATGTGTTAATAAAACTTAAAATTGCACCAGGTGGTACACCTCGTCTTCTTAAAGATTCTAAAGTATATAATCTTGGATCATTCCAACCTCTAACATATTTTTCATTAACTAATTTAGCAATTTTTCTCTTTGACATAATAGTACCAGTAATGTTTAATCTACCATATTCTCTTTGAGCTGGTCTATAAACATGTAAAACATCACATAACCATTCATAACTTTCTCTACTTAAGTAAAATTCAGTTGTACATAAAGAATGAGTAATATTTTCAAAAGAATCGACCAAACAATGGGTGAAATCATAAGTTGGGTAAATTTTCCATTTATCACCAGTTCTTGGATGTGAAGCATTTAAAACTCTATAAGCAACTAAATCCCACATTTGAGGTGATGGGGATTTGATATCTTGTTTCATTCTTAAAGTTGCTTCACCAGGTTTATAAAATCCATCTCTCATTTTTCTAAATTCAGTTAAATTTTCTTCAACTGTTCTATCTCTCCATGGCGATGGGAATCTTTCACCACCTGGGGTACCATCTTCTTTAACACCACGTTGAGCTTTAACTTGTTCAGGAGTTGAATGATCAACATATGCATAACCTGAATTAATTAATCTTTCGGCTAATTCATATAATTGATCAAAATAATCGGATGAATAAGTGATTTTCCATGGTTTGAAACCTAACCATTTAACACATCTTAAAATAGAATCAAAATAGACTTGTTCTTCAGCTTCAGGATTGGTATCATCATATCTAAGATAACATTTACCATTATGATATTTTGCATAACCAAAATTAACCATAATTGCCTTTGAATGTCCAATATGTAAGAATCCATTAGGTTCAGGTGGGAATCTAGTGAAAACTTGACCATTAATAAATTTACGATGTTCTTGAATAGTATCATCCCATTTTTGAGGTTCTTCACCAGGTTTATGTAAATCACCTAAGAAACCTTCGGTGAACATATTTCTAACTTTTTCATCACCTTTAGAAGAATCTTTTGAATCTTTCTTGGAATCGTTTGATGAAGATGCAGGTTGTTTCTTCTTTTTTTCCTTTTTAATAACATCCCTTTCATCCTTTGGACCACAAATTTTCAAAATTTCTTCATCAATAATAGGTTTGAATAATGCAGGTGATGCCCATTTTAAAGATTGTAATTGTCTAACATTGGCCAAAAGTGAAGGAATTAAACGATATCTGTTAATTTTAATATTTTCGATATCTGCATTCAAGTAATCTTGAATTATAGTTTTAACCTCTTCATCACTGAGTTTGATGCCTATACCGGAAGCAACCTTAAAGTCATCCATGTTAAGTGGGGTTGCTGTTTCAATGTATTTTAAAGCTTCAGAAACTTGTAAATTAGAAGTTAAATTTTTATTTTTAATGTTATCACAGATGATTTCTAAGTCAGAATCATCGAGTTCATTTTCCTTACCCTTTAATAAAGTTGCTAATTGATGGAATAATAAAAGTTCGGATTTTTCAATAGGTGATGGTGATGATGATGCCTTGCCGTTGGAAATGTTGATGATTTTGAATAATGAGTTTGAAACTTTGTTGTTTTTGATGATTTCTTTGATTTTCTTATCTTCAAATCCAATTTGTGCAAATAATGCACAGAGGTCGTCCTCTGTTGGTGCTGATGACATTTGGTTGAGGATTGGTGAAAGAAATTTTATACTATATTGACATATATAGGCACCAAATGCTCCATCAATTAGTTTCAATCATCGACTAATCGAAAATTCCAAAAAAAAAAAAAAAAAAAAAAAAAAAAAGAATAGTTGAAGCTGAGAAAACCAAGAAAAATGAGAAAAAAGTTTTCTGGGATACAAAAATTAAAGTCAAAAACGAAAACGAAAATGAAAAGCAAAAATTAATTATATTGTAATATATATAAATAAGGTACAAAATGTAAAAGGAAGATTGGTAAATTTACAAAAACTATAAAAGAACTAAAGGAAAAAAAATAACAAAAGAGAAAAAAATTAAATTAAAATGAATTAAATAAAATAGAAAAGAAAAGAATCTAAGTGTAAAAGAAAAGATGTAAAAAAAATTAAACGAAATCATTAACGTACGTTAAATGATTGATATTTATCGGAATTCATTCAATATGAAAACTAATAAAAAATGCAGAAAAATAACAAGGGCCAATATGGTTTGATATTTGATATCCATGTATTGAAATGACAAATGAAGAAATGAAAATATAATATAACATAATTTGATAGGTTGATGATATGATAGACAATATGATAAGAATGAAGTAAATGCAAGTAGAAAAAGAAAATGAACAAAAAAAAACTAGAAAATTCTAGTTATTGTAAACTGTTTGAACATTAAATCATAAACTGTTTATAAATTGTTTTTTTAATTGAATTTAAAATTGGTTTTTATTTTGATTCTATATTCATGTGTTTATTCAAGTTTAGATTTGTAGTTAATTTGAAATCATAACTACTAAATTATTCAACAAACATAGAAGTTTTTGATTTTAATTCGTTATTTAATCGATCTAAATGAATGTAATCATTACTTAAATTATTATTATTGTTAATATTTGGATTTGTGTAAAAACAAAATTGTTTGATAATATTTTCATAATCTGGTAATTCATAGTTTGAACTGGTATTTAATTCAAAACTATTGGAATTATTTAATGATGGTGATGCAGAAGCAGATTTTGAATTGATTTTTTTAATCTTTGGCGCTTGTAGGGTATTTGATGGTGTAAAAGCATATAGTGTATTTGTAAGTAGATGAGAATGTGATTTATTACCATGATTTGTTATTTGATAATTAGAAGTTGAAGGTGATGATGGTGATGATGGTGAAGTGAATGTTGACTTTAAAGTTGGGATCGAAGATTCAGATTTGATTTTTTTCAAACCAAAGGAATTTGAAGTTCTTAGAGATTTTATGTCAGTTGAAGGTTTTGAAGAATTAAAGAAATCATGCTTGAAATTATTATTATCCTTTAATTTAATATTTGTGTCTTCAATATCAAATAACAAAGAATTATTGTTATTGTTATTATTATTTTTGTTTTCCAATTTGATTGAATCAAATGATGATGATAATGATGATAAAGTTAAAGAATTTTTTAAATTTTTAACTAAAGAAATTTTATAATTTTTATGATTATTATTATCCCAATAAGAAGTACCATTGACAATATATTGAATACAAAATTCCAAATTAAGATAAGTTGAAAAAGTATTTAAATTGTCTAGTTTAATAATAAAGGAAAACTTATCATAAATATTATTTGAATTTGAATTAGAAGAATCGTTATACTTGAAAATATGATTCGAACTAATATAATTTGAATTTTCAATTTCAATGAAAGAATTCCAATTATCATAGGTTAATCTAACAATAATTTTTTTCTTAAAGGATAAATTTTTGGCATAAACAAAGCCAATTAGGGAATTTCCACTTGAATTTAGCTTAACACTTTCGAGAATAACATCATTATTTGAAGCTAACTTTCCAAAATTTAAAGAAAAAGGATTATGAGGACAATCATTTGACTTAATTAACCATTTTGAAGTTGAATTTGATTCAGTAAGAAATTTATCATAAGCATCGTCATTATCATCATTATTAATACTGGATATATCGGATTGATTCTCATCATCATCATCATCATCATCAGAAGAAGAAGAATCAAAATCCCAATGAGGTTTAGGAGAATGACAAGATAATTTATCATTATTTTTATCAATGTTATCATTTGAAACGGCATTTGGTTTTTCAGATTTTTTGAAAAATTTAATGTTTTCCAAAGTTGTGGCAAATCTAACCGTTTTTGCATTTGGCATAGAATTAGATCTTGATAAAGTATTTAATTTTAAGGAAGATTTTATTAATTCACCTGATTTTTTCCTTAATAATGGAGGCTGAAGAGATACCGGTTCATTATCATCAAAATCGGAAGCAGAAGAAATTGAAACCAATTCATAATTTTTCAAAGGACTTGGGGGTATAACTAGTTGACTGTCATTATTATTATTATTATTATTACTAGTATTATTATTTGAATTGGATTGGAAATCAATTATTGTTTTATTATCTTCATCATTCAAGCCCATTATAGTTTTATGAGAATGCGATTCGGGTATAGAAATCAAAGAAGTTTCTGAAGATATCAGAGATTGGTTATAACGTAAAGTTGAGTTTGAACATATTGAATTTGAAGATGCCACAGTTGATAAGGTATTTTTATTTTTATTGTGATCATGATCACGACCTGGTTCGCTTAGTTCAAGTGGCGCTAAAGTTATGGAAGAATCGTTTTTCATTAAAGGGGGAGGAGCTTGATGATGATTAATAATTGTGTTATCTATAGCGGTAGTGGTAGTATTGTTCTTGTTGTTGTTATTGTTGTTATTATTGTTATTTGAGACGGGATCATTTAGCAATGACAAATTAAATGATGTTAAAGGTGCAGTGTTGAACGATTTAGGTCCTAAATAAGGCATTATGATGAGAATATTAGAATATTAACAGGATAGTTAGTATTGTTATTTAACGCCAATCCAGGGTATCAAAAGAAATGAGGAAAACGGAAGGAGGGGAGGGTAGGGGGATTATCGACGGGGATGAGATGGAAAAAAGAACAGAAAAGAGGGGGGGTAAAGGTGGATGAGCCCTGGCGGTGAAAGGATCAGCTAACGTTCCTGAGAAAGGAAAGCAGAAAGAGAGCGGCGTTGAAGGGGGGAACTGAGAGGTATTTAAAAGAAATTGCAGAACCGCAAAAAGCTGCAGAGAGATTGTGTTGTGCTGTGTTGACTGTGCGGGTTTCTGTCTGCGCTGCACGGCCTGGTGTTTTTTAGTGGGGAGCGAAGAAGAAAAAGTGCCCCGCAGCAGAATAGGCCAACATAATTTCATGGGGAACAATGGCAGCTGCGCACCGCGCACAAGCGATAGCGGCGGGGGGAAACAGGGCAAAGGAGGGGGAGCGTACGGAGAGCGGCGGGGCCTGGGGCGGGGCCTGGGGCGAGTTTGACGGGTGTTGGGCGCCCTGGCAGCGGGCAGCGGGCATCTGGCATCTGTCAACTGTCCCCTGTCCCCTGTCCCCCGTCTGCGTAGCTGCCCAGTTATTGGTCTGTTGGGGGGCGGTCCCTGCTGTGGGCTCTGTGAGGGGACGGGGGCGCAAGGTGGGCATCAGGTGGGCATCGTACGAGAACACTGCTACCGACAACGACATCAACTGATGCAACGGGTGCAACTTATGGCCTTTCTCCGTCTCCATCTCGTGCTGGTCCCGTCTCCGTCGCCAACCAAGGCCAACGCCAGTTTCAGAGCCAGGCTGCGGCAGGAGTTTGGCCATTGTCTCCGTCCGACAATATCAGTCCATTCCATCATGGTGCATGAACGCCAGACGGCGAAAAAAGGGAATAAAGGGCGGGATGAGCCCACGCGCGCCCAGAATTCAATTCCCAACTAAGCGGAATTCAAGGTTTTTCTTAACTCCACGAAAATAACAACATAATCAAAATAAACAAAGTGCGGGAAAAGAGAAAACAAGGAGAAAAAAGTAAACAAAAGTTGTTTTTTTTTTTTGAGAAATAGAAAAAAGAAAATCTCCGAGACGGGGAATTGAACCCCGGTCTCCCGCGTGACAAGCGGAAATTCTAGCCACTAAACTATCTCGGATTTCTTGTGTTTCAAAATGGTTGGTTTTCACATCCCCATATAAACTTTGTATCCACAAGATTCTGCATTTGGTTTCTTTTTATAAAACATCCTTTATTCCAATAAAAATTTCTACAAATTATTTGTAAAACGCCAGCTTTGATACTGTTGAAAGGGACTCCGTACTGATAACAGACCAGCCGATAACTAATGGACCAATAGACAGATAACAATTTATCTATTATCTGTTATCTGTTATCTGTTATCAGATATACCTTATCTTTTTCCTTTATATGATAATTAGAGATTAGATTAGTATTTATTAGGAGACATAGTTCTTCTGTTATATGTATTTTTTTATTTTTTGTAGTTTACTTTAACTATCAATTTATCTAATTACCATGGATCCTATGTTAAGAGTAAATGCACTTCAATATATTACATTGTTTGAAAGCAGATATTGAGTAAAGTCTTACCAATTTTTTCCAAAATTTGATTTGCATTAACATTTTGTTGTAATGCATTAACTCTGAGAATTGGGTCCATATTGATTAGATAAATCGGTAATTAAATAAGCTATAGAAAATACAAAAATACATATAACTGGAGAACTATCACCCCTTATAAATACTAATCTAATGTGTAATAATTATATAAAGGAATAGATATCAGATAAGAGATATCAAATAACAGATAGGAGATAGCCGATCACAAATAACAGATAACAGATAACAGATAAGTTATTATCTGTTTATTGGTCCATTTGTTATCGGCCGGTCTGTTATCAGTACGGCATTCCTTTCAACAAATTTCACACATATCTATTTCAGTAGTTGAGTCCACTATAGTAGTTTTTTAACAATCTGACCTAGTGCCATATGTTCAACAAGAGTTTGTTGTTTGTTGTGAAGCATAAAAATATGTCCAGGGATTGACTTTCTGTCGAATTAATCACTAGCCTAATCTGAATCACTATCACCAATTGATTGACAACCAGCAGTTGCATTAAAAACTAAAACCGAACATCTAGAGTACCTTTAAAT